>KN538397.1:800329-820538 GCA_000797535.1 Trichuris suis | reverse complement strand
GCAACGCGCATCTTGAACGGCGCTAGTAAGGCTTAGAAGTCGCTATAATGAGCTTTTGGATGAAAAGGAAACTTGAAGCGGATGGGTAAGAGAACGAACTTGCAAATACACAACAAGCTTTTGCATTTTGTTACCCGACAGTGTGAGCTTAATGAATACAGTTACACTACTTTTTTCTGTTGATTATTTGCGTGATACTTTTTTCCTATCTCAGCGGGACTGGTTGACTTCAGAAATGGTGATTTCTTTAAAAGGAATAGAGTGAATAGAAGAAAGAAGTGTGAAGGCAGCGATTAACTTGTAGTCTGTGTTAAACTGTCAATAACAGTTCGATACTATTCTTTTTTCCTCGTATTCATCTTTGCTGTAAATCTCTTGTACAGTGCAACCTCGACCAAAGAAACTCGAATAACTATTCGCTAACAATAGATTACAGTACGATAGAATGATATGGAAGTTACGTCCGCGATCTCGCGGCCCAGAAACGCGAGATTACTCAGAAGCAAACACCAATCACAGAATTTTTGAAAAAGATTAAATGTTTGTTCGCGCTGTTATAGTTAATTTGAACTTCGCAGTCGTACAGCCAAGTTTCTTTAAAGAACGAAGCTTAAAGTACATGAAAACCGGGGCAGCGTGATAGGGTAAGCAGACTCTCGATTGTAACAAAAATTCCGAGTTAACAACTACCCTCTGGCAAGTATTGTTATTGTCATCGAAGTTCTACTGTATATTTCTGCCGCAAGGGTAGAATTCTTTGTTCTGCGAAAATATCGCGGACTGAAGTAATCATTAATAGACAGCAGAGTACTGAGTACTGACACGGTTCAGACGATCGACAAAACGAGCAATGGCATAGAAGGAACCTTTTGCACTTTTTTTGAAGACTACACCATTTGCTTTGCAGCTTGATGAATCTGTTTTGCCCGGCATCGTATTTCATTGCTGTCGTAGAGCCGCTTCTTTCGAGCGGTGATGTAAGGAGTCACATTCTGTTAGTTTGAAAATGTTTTACTACAGTAGTTTATAGTGTACTTTCTAGTTTTTCTGCTAACTGTTCTTCTTTCTCTTATAGCAACGTAGTAATAAGTATCAGTATTAATATAATCTGTTTTGCTTTAGTACTTTCATAAATGGCATGGAGTAGTGGTCACGCGTTTAAATTTATGAATAAGCGTTTGCTTATATTTTACTGCACCGCGTCTTTCAACCATATTGCTTTAGTTTAGCGATTTATTAAAGGCGTCAATAGGCCTGCATACTTTTGGTTCACTAGCAATGTTTCTGCCTATTTCTAGGTTAACAGAACGCACTATCGTTACTGGATTCTTCGGATATTCCGGGCACTTTTTAAAGTGCAACTTAAATCTTCCTGTAGTCATGATACTCGCTCAGAGAAACTGCCTCAATCTCAAGACGGTTTGCCGCCTTCGACCAACGGCTCTGTCACTGAGCCAAATAGTCAATCGGTCAATGCTTCACTGGACGAGGCTTTTAACTGCCTTAGGATATTGAGGGCGCTGCTAAACCAGTGGCGAGACGACGGACCGCAGTTTCATCGTCAGTACACGTTTTATGGATCCCCGCCGTGTTACTTTGGCGTGTACGTGGCGAAGTGCTACATAGACCTGTTGCTGTCAGTAATTAGTGCATGTCTTTTATTTCTTCACAAAGTTGGCCAAGTCTTAATGCACAACGGGGAGGATAATCTATCAGAGGAAAATGGAGCGCTGCAGTCTGTGCATCCTGAACTTGCCATTTTTCCGAAGGAGGAAGAATTACAGAAGAGTTTACGCGGTAAGGAATGAGAAGTAACGACTAGTTATGAAGACTTAAAAAGCTTTTCCGTTACAGCGATGTTTGCTTGTCACCAGCTGAAAGACTCTTCAACCGGCATGTTTCCATACATGCAGTTCGTACATGTCTCAATGCTGCTAGAAACACTCTGCCTTTGCTTACTCATGTGCTCCGCTGTCAGATCACTGACAAACAGCACCAGGTTGGACATTGTCAGAAAAGGCAAAAGAAAACGTGCATGCCAGAGTGACATACGATTAACTGATGTATGTTGATTTTTCACTTTATGCTTTGTCTGAAGGAAGATGATTTTAGCTTTTTGAACAGTTTGACAACTTTTCTTCAATTCTCGTTCTCGCCTCTCATAGTCCGGAAAAATTAATAAGCGACTTGCAAGTGATGCTTGAGATTGACCTTTCATTGCTCAGTACCGTCAAAAAGGACGCCCCGTCCGTAGTAAGCATTTTGGCTGAGTTACTTTTTGTCTGATGTTTTATTTTGTACGCAGGAAAACGATTTGAACTCGAAGTCAAAAGTAGTTGCGAAGCTTCGCGCAGGGTACGTTCAATCCTTGGAAGAGTTGACGTTTATGTCGACGCACCTTCGCGGCATCGGTAAACAAGTAGAACAATGGCAAGACGGAGCCAAATAAGCTATTGTAACATTGGTATACAACAGACTCACTGGTATACCGTAGAATCCGGTTGCCTTCAATGACTAGTCTGTGTAGGCTTCTGCTCTTGCTTTCGAGTAAAGAATTTCTTGGTCTTGTTACTGTTATTGATTCAAAGGCAAATAAAATGTTCACGTGACAGTTGTTTTGTCTCTTTTTTTTATGTTAAGCGTTTGTTAACGAGTATTTTTTAAAATTGTGTTTTCATCTCCAATGTTTAGCTCTCATTTGCATTGACATTTTTTAGATCGGAAATGGTCTCGCTGGTCAAACCTGAGGTTTTTGCTTTTGCTTCCAATTTTGACATTGCCGGCTTGTACCGAGCTTGTTCACCTGAGGACATTGTCCCATTGTATCCATCCTTAGTGGGCGCGTTTTTCTCGCAGCGATCAAGTGACATCAGAGATCAGGAGAAATCTTGCAATTTATTCGATCATTTACTCCAAGATCCTCGTGTTAATGCAATTCTTTTATTGTTCGACGTAGACTTCGCTAGATTGGCTGATGAATTGAAAAGAGATTCAAATGTTTCCAAGGGAGTTACCTCCTTAGCGGCTCAGAACTTGGCTGCCGGATTGCGATTCGAAATGGGCACCAGCGATGAGAAACTTTACCTTGTAGGAGCAGAGCTCCTAGCCGCTAGAGCTTTTATGAAAACATTATTTTCTAAACCTGCGGTTTTCACGGAAGTTGCTCAAACGGGTATGATGGAAGCACGTTGTCGTTCTTTCGATCCTTCTGATAACCTCCAACTGTTTGACGAGTATTGCGCTGCTGTATATCTTGCTGGCTTACACATGTCTGACCTGTTCCCTTGGGAGGATTTGGTCGAGACGCTGTTATTGTACAAGAACGGCGCTGCCACGGTGCAGCGGCTTGTAGCCAACGAACCGTCTATCTACGACGTCGGTCAGTTGTTTAGCGCGTAAGCTCGAAACTAAAAATATCCTTTTCATAGTGGTGTGCACGCTGATCGAAAATGCAAATACTTCAATAGAGACGTCACCGAATGATCTTTTTATCTCTGAGAACAGGGAGAGAACACTTACATACCTGTGCTCAATGGAACCGAAGCGAATCTACGATGTCATTGAACGTTGCGTTAGTGAAAACTGTGGCGCAAGTTAAGCGGCTTGTGTTGCACAAATGCTTTTGTGCTTTAGGCTGAGCTGCGCCGTTTTCCCGGTTTCGTTGTTCGTACAGCCTTACAGTACTTACCATTCCATTACTGCGCTACTTTTCTGTCCGGAAATTTGTTGGTGAAGAAAAGTCAGTCCTGCGCGTGGTTCACCCACTTTGTCCAGGTGGCTCAGAAGGTTAGTTTATTTATTCATCTCTTCTGGTCAACCACATCAATTTCCATGACTAATATTAGCGTATATGCTATGCATGTTCTGTTATGGTTTTGCTTGAGAAGCAGAGCAACGAGTTGTGTGATAGGTCTTGCGTTTTTTCAGCGAGTATGCGTGGCTCTGGTACACTTTGTACTTGCACAGATCGACGGCCACTGGTTTGGGTCATAAGGCTGAAACTTGAAAGACCGAAAGTCATATTATTGAAGTATCATAATGCTGAAACTGAAAATATCGAATGATGGAAATGTCGAATAGTCGAAATACTGAAGGTCAAAATTCCAATTACTGTCGACCCTCATTATCCGCGGTCTTCTTATTCGCGGATTCCCTATAGCGCGGTTTGTCCGGAATAAAGAGTGGCGTCATCTTTTATGGGATACTGACGCAGGTTAGAACATAGCGTTGCAACTGCGCTGTCGTACAAAAGCACCAGAGTATGTTTCACGTTCAGCAGCGACGCGTCGGTATCCCCTAGAAGATGACGACACTCTTTGTCCCGCACAAACCGCTCTTATAGGGAATTCGCGAATAAGAAGATCGCGGATAACGAGGGCCGTTTGTTCTCAGAATTTCGACTATTCGACATTTATACCATTCGGTATTCAATAGTCGGTTTAATTTGACTTTCAGTATTTCGTCAGTTCGGTATTTCCACTTTCGGTGTTACGACTATCGGTATTTTGACGATTCAACGTTTTGAGCATTCGGTAAAATGACTTTCGGTTTTTTGAGTTTCGACGTTTCGGCCATTCGGTCGTCCGACTTTCAGTTTCCTGACACCCACCGGACGCCCACCAGTTTGATTTCATTGTGAATTCCGCCAGATATTACGTCTGCGACTATGAAGTGTGGGCAGTCGAAGTATAATCAATCGAATTGGATTCTGTGCGTTACCTATAGTTCCCGCTTAATGTCTTTTAAATATTGGCCAACCGGGCTCTTGAAGATAGCTATTGGTATACTGTCTATTTTAACTGTTACTCATTAGCATTTAAGTTTCTATTTACTTTTTCTTCCTTTATTAATCAGCATGTACTGAGTTCGGTTAGGCTGGGAATAAACCGAATTTGCAAAGTGCGTGTTTTACTGTTGGCGACAACGGCCATCCGGGAAAGTCAATAATGCAACACTCCGCAAGTCTCGAAGAAGCAGTATACGTACACTCGAGAGCAAATATCCCTTTTGGTTTGAAATTAGTGGACGTGCTATTTTTATTTATGAATGACTTTAGCGTGTGGCTATAGTTCAGATGCCGGTAGACCCCCATTAGGTTTTTGAACGGAGAACTATTCAGTTGCATCACAAAACTGAATAAACTTTTTCAGCATATTTGCAATAAACATGGAAATCTGTTTTAGAGTTACTGCACGATTCTTTTAATTGAGATGCTTCATAAAGGATTGATACTGCTTCGTTTCTCTGAATACCGTTAGCAGAATAGCTTAAGCATTGCAGAAGAATTTGATGGATGAATGGATGGGTGAGCGGATGACCTCAGCAATGAATACGTACTGTAAAACTGTAAAAAAGCGTTTGTCGAACCTCCGCATGCGTGCAGTATATTGACGACTACCTAAGACATCTCAACACACTAAAAGAAGGCGAAACCAACGGAACACCGATGTGATCGTTCTTAACGGCTTTTTCCCGTGTTTCGTGAACATACATAGCTTTTTTATAGTTTTACAGTACATATTCATTACTGACAATTCCTCCATCCATCGGAAGAGCAGTTTTCTTCGTTTACTTACAGAAACCCACTACAAGAAGCGAACAGGAAGAAGCCACGAAAGACCTTATCATCTATGTTCCGTATGGAATAGATTGTGAAACGTCATATTCGCGTTGAAAGGACGTCTTTTGATTTAGCATTTGTTGAGTTGAGTTATGTATGTCCACGAGAAACAGGAAAAAGCCAATCATCGATCATATCAGTGTTTCGTTTAGTGTGTTGAAATGTCTGTTGTGGTCACCGGTGTGCTATCCGCATGCGGAGGTTCGATATATGCTTTTTACAGTTTTACCGTGACATCTGTATAGTTTGCTCTGCTTGGCTGAGGTCATTCAAAAGTGTTGGTTTATGTTAACCTTTTGTCCATTCGGATACCGCTGATAAACTTGTTTTCCTGTGGAACGGTGGTAAAGTTTAATTAAACTGTTTAAGTTCACATTTTTCTACAGCTTCGTCCCTGTTTCAAGATTTTTCAAAGGACACCCTTAAAGGAAATGCCTTTCCAAGCAAAAACACTGGAATGTTCCGTTGATATTCTTGAGTATTCAGGGAAGGCTTCTGTTTGAAAATGGAACTGTACCTGTTATTCCACTGTAAAATTACGTATGTACAGCCGTGACAGTCAGAATTAGGTTTCAGAAATGGCCTAATTGATTTTACGTGACAGATGAAGTTCTTTGGTTGGCTTTCAGGATTTTGTGTGGGCTTCGCATGTTAAAGTTTTTGCACGTCGCGTTTTGAGTCGCGTATTAATAAATTGTTTCTCTGCTTGAATTCGTATTCATTACTGAGCTCAAGCTTTTGCTTAAAATCCTACATTATCAACATGATCATTTTTGGTAATACTTTCACATCTATTTCTCATTATGACACAGAATGATCTGACAGTGGGTATATTCATAGTTTGCTGTTTTTGTTTCTCTCTTTTGTCAACAGTTTGATGAAATACGTGGTCGAGCTACCGAATCACTTGAGCGCAGTTGCTAATAATAATAAAAAAGGAAATAGCGCGGTAAGTGCATTAGTTATGAGGGCAGAGTTTTAAGTACAATCTGTTCTCCTCACGATAGTCTGGTCTTTTTCTCTTCGTGCATTTCCTAAGGATACGTATCCTTTCCAGCTTTCATATATTGTTCCGCGGTCTCATGAACTTCCTATTGCTAAAATTACTAACTGTTACGGGTTTGTAAGGCAGATTACTCCTGTTGTTTAGCAAAATGAGTATCTATTGTAGGGCGCACAAGTTATTTACTTTTCTGACGAACTTTTCTTGAGAGATGCTGCCATATTATTCACCAAGCAACTGTGTGTGCAACAAGACGCATATTTAAATTGTCACAAATCAATATTTTTTGTTCTTTCGCCTTTTTAACGCGTGCGCTTGTTTTAAGCCGGACAGCCGTTACAGTAACGTCATCAAGAATCTATCAAGTGTACTGTTTGCTCAAGTTGAGAATCTCATAAAAGAAGTCGAAGCAAATGGAATGATGTTATTGTCTCACACGCAGCAAGCTACAGAGCTTTTCGAACTCATATGCAAGCTTCGCTGTACCGCTGGATTGAGGTTTTTAAAATCAATGAGACAATAGTGGTCATAGTTATTTTTAGATTTAAAGACGACGAAATGCGATGCTTGATTCGTCTCGCTTGTAGTCGAGTTGAAATAGGCTCAGCTGGGGCAAGTTTTATTTCAAGTGGACTGATGACCCTTGTGGTCATGTCAACACTGTATGAACATGCAAAAGCTTATTTCTGGGCTCATTTATTTCGTGGTACATTGTAGACCTATCGACCTATTTCTTACATTAGAATCGACCATCACTTCCTGGATTGATTGGCTTGTAGTTTCGGAGGATACTTTTGATCAGTTTGTTTTTTGTCACGGTTTGTAATTTTAAACGGAGATCCCGACTTTGCAGGCATCTTCGCCAAGTCCGACGAAGCTACAGCGAGTTGCTCATGCTTTTAGCCCTGCATTTAGATTCCAACTACTCGGCAGGGATAGAGGAGTTAGTGCAGCAAGTTCTTGACTTGAGCATCACAGTACGTGCCAGTCACATGGATCGGTTGCGGTCAATTTTAACTGACAAAGTTCTCAATGAAATGGTCAGTTAGCCATGACGGGTCACATGTACTAATAGTCTCTTTTTAGTATATTGTCGAGCGGGCAGCTAAAGTTCGCGTTACGCCACAGTTGAATGCTGATTCTGAAGGTTTCTTGGCTGTGTATTGTGTTATTGAACTCCTTGGATGTCGCGCTTTCTCCAAGCACCAAGTGACCATTTCTGTACGCAATATCCCATCTCCAATCAATTTCATTATATCCGTTATTTTTCTTTAGGACTGGATATATGATCAGCTATGCGAGTGCACCGTTCCACTTCATGGGGCTATTGTTAAGCTAATCGACACCTATGTGGATAGCTGCTTTTTGCCACCGCACAAACTTCAAGTGACGCGTAAACCTAACGTACCCATTGATGAAGCAAAGCTGATAGTAAGTTGGCAGAATCTGGGAAGCTAAGTTGCAAACGGAACTTAATCCACTACATAAGCGTGGGATGCTTCCGTCTTACAGTGCTCCTCTTACAGTCCCTGGTTTTAGTTGAAGTTCATTTATTTCAATGGCATTGCTTTCTTATTGATCTACCGCGGGAAATTTTAATACGAAGTTAGCTTGCTGGGTTTATTGGGATTCCTCATTTAATCATATTCAGTTTGTATAGAGGATTTCTTTAGAACTTTTTTACGCAAACAGCTTTGCAACCAGAGCACGTGGTTCAGCAGGTGCTACTGTGCTATTACGTGCTGCGATGCGAATATGTTTACTGGACCAATCTTCGCGGGATATGTATACTGTTATGATATTTATTTTTTTTTATCTTCACGCTTTGAATTTCCAGCGCTCGCTGGCATGAAATCAAATCTATATTCTGAGAAGGTCATGGATTCAATACCGCTGATGTATTTGATAAATCACGTTTCACGTCAAAGTGCTAACTACATACCTGTGCTATCAGCTTTTGATGAGTAATAAGCCTTCTATCTTTTTAATGTTTGTTTACATTGCTCACTTCCGCACAGGCTTGTAGCGTCGCAGTATGCATATTTGTTCATAAACTGCCTGGACATTCCATTAGAACAAGTATGCTCCTCAGAGTCGGAAGCAGCCGTTTTACCCGTTGCCGAGGAAATAATAAATAGTATGTACACTCGTCATTGTCATTTATTCGATAAGTATTTTTTTACTTTCCAGTTGCCAAAGACAGCCCCGGAAACCCTGTTCAGTCGCTGGCAATGATAAAATACTTATTGCGTGTACCTTCTGGACACCTGGCTGAACTTATACCGCAAATAGCTTTGTATTCTCGTTACTTACTGGACCCGGATGTGCCTGAAGAGCTACTTGTCTCCTACAGGAAGCTGTGGAGCAAAGCTGAGCGCTTTTTCCCACGCAAACTGTATTGTTGTACTTCTGGTGCGCTGTATTCCGGCTTCAACGAAATAATGGGTCCTTTCCGAGGGGAAAGGTTCTGTCATTCACATAAAGACCTCTGCGCGGATCCTCTTCTGGCATTACGTTGCGATAAGCGTGTTTTTCGATGCCCGGTCATATTGGAAATGGCCCTACGCATACTTCGTTGCTACTTGAGCGCCAGCCGTTTGCATATGGAAAGGCAGGTTGCATCGCACCTGTGCAGCCCAGCATTGATTAGCAAAGCGCCTGAAGAGTTACTAGCCATAGAGCGAAAACAGCGAGAAATCGTATGTGCCCTAATGGCAACGGTGCAAACTGCATCTGCGCACATCTTGCTTGAGGCATGTATGCCTTTAGAAGGCGAGGTATGCCGTGCTTGGCTACTTTTTCCTTTGCGCATTTGCTAGTTACAGGAAGAGAATGGGGCAATGATCAGCGTTCTGCCTGAAGTAAGAAGTACGGTATGCTCCTTTCTTCACAGAATATTCTTGGCAACTCCTGACTTGATGAAAGTAATACACGCGCAAGGGTACCATCCTTCTCTTATACCAATGACAGTTCGGAACATTCCTTCCATGCATGTGTGTTTTTGCTTTATACCTGAAATGCTAAAGAAGGGTTCTCTGAAGCGCAAGGTGAGTTTGCTGTTTGTTTTACGCGGTCGTAGAGGAGTAAATATACACATATTATTATTACTTTATTTGAAATAGTGAGATCCTCAACAACTGTTGACTCAAAACACTATCTTTTAAACGACCTGCTTCTTAGTGTGCTTTTTTAATCGAGCGAGATTATTCATTTTTCACGGCGGAAGCGAGCATTTAAATTATTCTAATAATATTTATGGTATTAATATTAATACGTTATTGAGGAAAGTGTCAAACGCACCTCATGTGTGCTAAGGAGAGTCAAAGATTATCTGACAACTACTCGCGTGACGTTATCCACAGCCTCTCCACTGTCCATTTGCTCTAAAGATGAGCAGCACCCACTGATCCAGTTGTTGCAATGAGAAAGTGTGTCAGCAGTTTAAGTCCATCGACTACTTTTAGCATTTTCTCCATTTGGATGGAACCCCGTGATGAATGCTGATTGTAAACAGCTCTTGCCAATTTACTTCAACGTTCCGTAGAGGGAGCAACGTTTGTCTTTCCGTACCACGCAGCTTGCTGCTTGTGATTGCGTTGAAACTGGAAGACAGAGTGTTCCATTTTTTTGGGTTGTCTGCTGTTTGTCAGTGGAACATTGGGCTGCAGTGATGATTTTTAAGTCCTTCAATAAATGTTGGGTCTGATGAATATAAGCACACTTCGGTTGAGGCATACGCATTCACGTATAGCCACGAAAAATTGTATGTACGCTTCGTAAACGTTCAACATTGGCTGTAATAGCCGAATAAATAATTCGTACGGGTTAGTTGTAAGGCAAAAGTTCTTTTTCACGAGCAGTGAAGCCTTCATTAGGCAAAGAGCAATTTAAGCATTCAGAAGAGAACGTAACATTGCCTAGAGATTGTGTCAACGTGTATGCTTATTACCTTCTCTTTTCAGAAATTTGCTTTGGCGCTTTTGGCTGCCCTTTGCGAACAGTATACAATCCCGCAAGCACGTCGTACTGCGTTGATAGCTTTTAGGGTATTGGCCACTTTAGCCTCGGCACTGCCAGTCAGCCAACTGGTTAACTTCTTCACGGATGTTATTGATTCTCTGCTACGTATTGCTCGCGTTATACCGACGTACTCGATGGATGTAGCAAAGCTGTTCGTTATTATTGCTCGTGTATGCCGCGCACTTGTGCCTCTGGACTCCTTGGAATTGCTGAAGATTCGTACCCAGAACACGACGTGCAGTCATGAACCAGATATAACCAAAGCTGTTGCCTTGTTTCTCAAAATACACGATGCACTTGGCGATGACCTTCTTCGCTCCGCTCTGGACTCAACGTGTTGACCAGTGTTGCAACAAGTTTATTAGATTGAAAATGAAAATGGCTAATAAGGCGTGTTCTTGTAATAGAGGCTTGACTAAATCTTATACTTCTGCCAATCATGGCTATCCTTTCCACTTGCAGTGTCGGCAACTTTTGTTGTTCGGGGTAATTTTTTCTTGTAGGCGATTTCCTCGTCGTTCGTTTTGCGGCAGACGTAACGAGCAAGCACGAACAGCAGGTCGCTAAGTCTGAAATGCATCGTTTTGCAAATCATCATTTCACGCCTGCTCTGGATAGAACCTGTTCAAGTATTGCATCGCTGATTTGTCTATTTCTCCTTCTCGGAGAAGTGGAATCAGGGAGCGTTCAGCTCGTCGACAAATACACCTCGCTTCGTGCATACACGATGAAAGTAGGTTTCCTCCCTGTTTCACTGGAACGTTAAGAGATTGCTGAAATGAACTGGATTGGTTACCGCTAAGATGAACATTTTGAGGGGCGGCAAGTCGTTTGCATAGTAATCTATCCACTCGTCCAATTCATCCGCGTACGCAATGTCAAACTGTGTATGTTCTATTGGTAAAGTAAAGTGAGGCTGAGCGTGCTTGAAATTCTGTATTCATTTATTACTTCTCATCATATCACTAGTTTTTGAAGTTAGCGGCGTAGCCACGTGAGCTCCTATGTCTTGTAGTGTGCACTGAATCTGTAAACAACTGCCTGAAAAATGGGATAGGTTATTTCCATATTTAATAGTACATCTATGAGCTTTTCGGTAACGTCAAAGAGACCGGCTTCGTTGCACATGTGTCGCATTTTGCTAAACATGAGGCATGTCAATAAGCGCTTCCTTTCTCTGTTGTTTACCCGATCGCTGCACTAAGCTCATCGGTTGCACCAAGCGCTTCAAAAATGCGATCGTCTTTCCATCTCCGCTCTCCAGTAAAGAGGCTACTCTGCCCTGCGTAGGAGCTTGTTTAAAAGGCGTCAGACTAAAGCAGAAGCAATTGGGAGGTCACCTTTATCACCAGTTCCGCGGTTCTTTTTCCATTTGCGCTCGATTTTAGGTCTGCTATCTGAACCATCTGTTTCGTTCACGTAAAACTGCCTAATTATATGAGAAAGTCCGCATAACATTTCTTCACGCAGATATTCACTTACTTGGAGGCTGTTACTGGCCAAAGAAGCTTCGAAATTGCATTCCTTTGGTCTACAAATGTTCGAATCGCTACACGAATCATCGTTGCTGGTGATTTCTCAGCTCTGCTTCTGCGCTGCAAGGATAGCGCGTTAAACAGCCAGGCGCAGAGCTATGTCAAACTAGGCATTCACGACCGCGTTGCACCGGAGACCTTTCAGCAGCCGTTTATTGAAATAAACCTTTCGTCGGCTCGCGTTCATGTGACAGAATTTAAACCTCAAATAAATCATTCCCCTCTCATGCGTCCTCCAACGAGCCACGTAACAACCAGGTTAGACCATAAAAACGAGCTAGTCGAGTGGTAGGCAGAAAACCGGTGGTGCACTCGCGCATATACGTACATTCAGCCATGTAACTTCGTAAGAAAGGTCAAAGGTGACGGACAGCCGGTTTTCCTCGAAATTCTGATTGGCTATATGACGTCTGTATTACCAGTTCTTTCGGTGTTCTATTATTTGGTTGATGAATGAGTAAATTTTGTATCTTCCACCTCCATAGTGCAGCCTAACGTCTTCACGTAATTCGATTAAAGCAACTGCGGTTATACAGCAAGCCTGGACAATATTATGGTAGTTTAGTTTTAAGAAAAATTAAAGAGGCATATCGCATAATGAGAAAGTGAAATGTCAACAACCGCTGTCAATTATTTGAGACGTTTTCCTTTGTAATGGATAGAACAGCAGAGTAAAAATAATGATGTACCTCGTCAACAAGATCGAAGAATAAACGTCAAACTCTGTGATATACAGAGAAACATGAAGTCCTTTTCCTTTGCAGAATATAGAAAGAAGAATCAAGAGGAGGATACTATCGCACGCGGCAGTAAGCTTAGCATTTGGACAAAACTTTAAAGTAAGTTTACACTCACCTACGATTGATTCACTTATGATCTTCACCTTCTCAGTTCTTCGGTGAAGACAGGACATGAGTAATCCTGAAGGCTATCGACAGTAAAACTTTTTTGCTTTATCGACGGTCACTAGTGATCGCGAAGAAACACAGTAACGATGGCTTTACTTAAGCTTAATAAATGCTGTCAATTTTCCCGCACCTACGCAGCCAACTTACAATACTTTGAAGTGCCCAATCTCTTTAAAAGTCCGGTAAACGGGGCAGCCGAAATGGAATATGCAAAATACACTATCTACGTATCTGCTTCTAAGGGATTAATCCATCGTTTAATAACAACAGCGCTGTTACCGTAAGGGCGTGTAAATCAAATCAAGGTCGAGTAAATGGCATAATAGGCGATGCACGATAGCCTGCAAACTCGAAAAACTGACCAACGACTACGGGAAAGCGTTTAGTTACATTACTATTACCCACTGCAAATACTAAGCCCGCAAGGCTTGCGTGATCTTTTACCATAAGAAGGCCAGCGATAAAGTCTTACTAGCAGCCAAATGTTAACTTTCAAGATCTTATCACTAATTCCGTAAACCTCCATACGAGGAAATAACAGCTGATCGTGTATGTAGGAATCATAGAAAAGATGGCCTTTTGACGCTGTAATGGCCGTATATCCAGAACTGATTAATGGAACATTAAAGATAGCCATGAGGGAGTTTCTACTGGTCAGTATGACTTCACATTACTAACAGTAAGCGATAATCTGCAAACAGCTAATCACTCACTCATCATTCCCTAAGCAGACGGTAAGACGAAGCTACTCCCGAAAGCTCTGTTTAATAAGCACACACTGCTCGCTTTCCCTGCTTTTATTCTAACTGTTGCCCACCCTTCTGACTGGACAAACAGGTTGCCCCCGTAATTATCAGTGATAAGAAGCTTTATTTAACAAATCAGGTCAGAGCACTCGTGAGCTCCGCCACAGTGGCTGAAGATGAAATATGTCTGTTTTAAAAGCTTTGCTTCCCTTTGCTCAATAACTTCGCTAGAAGAACAAAGATTCACCGAACGCTTCAATCAAGCATAAGCCAGCAAGCCTTAGCTTACAGGAATTTAAAACTTCCTTGATTCAGTACGGGAGTACCAAAGTAAGATTAGAAGGTGACATCACAAGAAGTTAAGACATTGACAGTCAGCTGATCTGGGTACGGTTATGAGTCAAGAAGTAGAAACTTCCTGTTTCTCAGTGGCCAAGTAACTTATACTGGAGTAGTATAATAATAAGCTGATTCATATTATATTAGATTATGGCGCTGTTGGGAAATGCGGCGGACCCTATTAAACGTAGGAGGACGGATCAATGCGCAGCTTTCGGAACTAACTTGTTCCTTTTCAGAACGAACACTAAACAAAAGATACAGTCAAGGTTATGGAAGAATTGATAAATGCCTAGACAGTTGTGGAACATGCTGTGTGTCCTGTCCTTATCCGGATGATTAGATCAGCTTTTCCCAGCTGCATCGTGAACCTCAGTTCAGCCTCAGGCAACTAAAAGTGGCATTGCATATTCGCCGTATCCACCGCATTAAGAAAGACGACGGGTTAGGAGTCTGTGATATTTGATTTATAGTTGTGAGGCAACGTGCAGAAACTATTGAACCATGGCGCATCCCTCTGCATATTGGCATATGCCTAACAACATCAGACGATTTCGTGTGCGGCAGGTACAAGCGGCCCGAGTGCGTCCTTATTACTTGACTATCCAAAGACCGCTATAACCATTGTAGTGCTGAAGACAGAACAGGTTAGTTCCGAAAACTCTGCTCCGGACTTTCTCGATTAGAAGTTCTACGTTTAACGGGTTTTCCTTATTTCCGCGCAACAGGAAACTGAACCTTGTCAGAAATTTAGCTTCCACTTACATTGGGTTAGAAAGCTAGAAGTCGGTTTTATCACCCGTAGTATTACGGAACGCTACGTACAGTAAGGTTGAAAAAAGTTACAGTTCATAGCCAAGAAATGTGCGGAATTAGATGTGCTTATTTCGACTAATGGCGCTAAGTTAAAGCTACGGCACTAGACAAATGCCTCCTCTTAACGGGAGCGTCAGTTTCGGGTCTCTTCATGTATTTGCCCGCAAATAATACAGTAATCTGGCAATAATCAGGTTTTCTTTGCTCGTAAACATACAGTAGGATAAATAACACGATTTTGCGGTTACGCGTCCTCCCGTTATGCTGTGACTTCGCCAGGCATCCTGTCCTGCTCTTACCTAGGGCTAAACCTCAGCATAAGGCTTATATTTTGGCTTAGGTTTAGGCCAGGGCAGAACAGGATAGCGGGCACGCTCGCCAGTAAAGGCAGAACAGGACGGCCATACGCTTAACAGAAAGGAACCGTGAATTTCTCAGACATTACGCGCGAAAAACCAAAAATCGATGTTGTTCATCCTACTGTATGTTTACGATTTGAGCAAACCTGATTATCGTGAGGCGTACTGTGATGTTTGCGGGCAGATGGAGGAAGACACCCTCAGTTTCGATTCCAAAGCTTATCTTAGAAAAAAGAAGCGCAGAAGCTCCGCTCTCTTTTTTGTGCAGTCTCGCTTTCGTAGTTGTAATGGACGCACACTCAGGTCCTTTTAACGGTGAGATGAAACAGCTATTTTCGGTCAGTTTTACTTCACGAGTACTAATACAGCCTTAGCGTATATGATGCCCATGGGGAAATGGCTGAATTGTGTGTTGATGAAGTCTATGAGAAACGCGTGGTTCACTATTCTTGTAAAAGAGTTCTTGAAGCGAAGTCATGTTCAAAAAAGGCTGCCCTTTTATAACAACGTATTCCAGAAAAGCTAAGCAAAAATTGGCTGAGGAACTATGTCACGTGTGACAGTAAGAACTCATCTGGCGAAAGCAGGGAAAGTAAAAAAGTTGCCAATATAGATAACGCAGGCGTACAAGTTGACAGGTTTTGGCGTTTGTTAAAACTTAACAATTCGCGACTGAAAAAAATCTTTTCGTGAATTCCATTTTCGCACGCAACAGTCAGTGCTGTCTGCGCGATAGCAAGAAATGCTTATCTGAGTCGACAAAATTGTTTCATTTTAATTTTTCTCGAGGTCAGACTTTCATCCGCAAAAACGCCATCGTGCTTCATCAGGCCAGGTGAAAACATCGTGCAAGATGCATTTTCGGGACGTCTGATGTACGGGTGACGTTAGTTAATTGAAAAGCAGGTCGTGCTTCAGGTGCATCTCAAGCGAAGCGCAGTGAGGTCAAAACGGCTAAGTCGAAAAGCGTGACTTTATCCACGTTTGTAATGTTGTCCTATCACCAATTCAGCGTTTTAAGGACGGAGTTAGAGGTCTGAATACGCAAGCGCCAGCCACAGTATATTGCTACTTGAATGAAGTATTTGCATATTACGTACTCGTTTTTGTAACTTCGTGTGTGAGCTTAAGATACACAGACAATTTTGCTCGATGGCCCTAGTGAAAGTTCAATTGAGATAAAGTTATTTAAATATAGCCAGAAGGGTGCAACTTAATGTATTAGTGTGTATGAAGCTACGCTTAAATTCCTAACACGTTTATTCGATGACCGAATACTAGCGACTATTTACAAATTCACTTGCTCAATGGCATGACGCACACGATCGCGAATGACCAGCGCGACCAATCCAGGGGGACCTGAGTTTTAACGGTAACGGTTTGAAGACCTTCACTTTCTCTGCTTCACCGTCGTTACAGCATTCAATCACTCAGACAACGTGACTGCTCAAGAGTATCTTCACGTTTTTAGTTGAGACTACCGCGACAATTGAATGAACGGCAATTGCAAGGAATTTTCTCGTCTTCACGTGGAAACTTATAATCATACGTTATCTCTTCACCTCGTCTGATGTTCTGCTTAGAATAGATGACAATTCGTTTTTGGCTATTGACGCTAATAACTTTGGCGTAACAGTTGGGCTGCAAAGAAATCAACACTGACTGTAGGCTAGCAAAATCTTGTTGATAAACCTTACCGCACAGCTGTGGTTGATAAAGCGGGCTAAGTTGCCATGGTTGGTTGCGTCAATTACCCATTCATTGTCAATGCGGAATAGGTATGAACTACCTATGCCACGCTTTTCATAAACTTCTTCCCGCCGTTCAGCGACAGCCATCCGAATCTTCTGGCCCACGTATTCAATGATCATCTCGTCCGGAGTGATATCCTCCATGGCAAAGAGACCCCAGCCGTGAATTTTCGAAACGTCAAAGCGCACCAGTTTCTTTCGGGTTTGCATTTGATCATATTTAAGCCAGTCGGAGTCAGTTTCCGTCCCGTAATTCGTGAAAAGCAATCGCTGCATGGCACGCGTTTGGGCTCTGAGTTCTTGTGCTTGAGGCGCTTTGACAACGGCATCCGGCTGAAAGAGTACTATTTTCACAAACGCATCCAAGAAAAAAGTACCTACATCGAATACCTCAGAGGCAAATTTTTGTAACGCGCGGACAGCTTGAAGATTCTTCTCTTTTTTCGACAGTCTATAGAAGCCTTCCGTGCGTGCGCCACCAGACTTATGCGCAATGTGGATGGGATTTTCCTGGTGTCTAAGCGCCAGCGAGCGCAACAGCATTTGTTCAGTTGATCTACTCCAATGCAACGTTAGCATCGGGATCTCCGCAATACTGGACAATATCAACGCGCTGGCTGATTTTAAGTATGCCAAATCCTCACAGTTCAAGGATGTACTATTCAACGAATGGATTATTGCTGCCTCCTCTTTTGCACTGCGCAAACGAAACGAACACTCTGGTTCAACCTTTTCGTTTCCCTTTCTTCCTTTCCATGCATAGCCAAACGTTGATTCGCAAAAGTTCAAAGAAGCGCACACTGAGCTATCCTGACTGGACGGAGACTGACCTACAGTAGATCCACCAAGACTGTATCCATGATCGTGCTGTCTAGGGCTGTACTTTCCTTCAATGACCATACAACCATCCCAGCAGACAGTTGCCGGTTTATGAGGTGAGCGTTTGAATTCTTCAGACCGTTCTAGCGCGGTATCAGATCCCGTGTGAAAATCTTCTTCATCCAAATTGATAAATAAAACGTTTGACGCCTTTTTGGTGCGTCTAGGCTTCTTGGCATTCGCGGCTCCTTTCCTACCTCTGCAGAAAAGAGGAGATTGCTTAGCTAGCGGCTCAAGGAAAACGTCGCATAAACCTTTTACGGCCTCTCCTTTCAACAAGACTTTTACTCTGAACTGCATTCTTGGAATGCGTTCTTCGTTTCGGTTGTGCATTGGTGCGACAAACCTTAAAATACCAGTCACTTGAAAAGAGTGAACCCAAGCCTGTTGGCCTTGCGTTACCTCGCCGTCAGTTACTTTAGCTTCAACGGACGTTGACGCATTACTACTGTCCTCGGTGCGACTAATGTCGCTAGACCGGGTTGAAGCCAATGTGCCACTTGTAGGAGACCAACGTTCGTCCTCAAAGTCAGAGCACACCGGAGTCCCATGTTTTGACGCCACTTGAGGAGGAATTTCTGATTCGATGGAAGAATCTGACTTCGCTTCCATATCATCATCACTCAGCTGAGGAGACGAGGAAGGAGTTCTCGGCATGGCTTTGCGCTGTAAACATTGGCATGAATAAGCGATGGTTAATCAGCAGAACGCCTGCACTCTCCGTCTGCTCAATAAGGGAACTAAAGAAGGAACTGAGAATACAAGCTACGGCTTTCAGATCTTGTCAGCACCAAAAGACAATAACTGCCAGCCAATTTTGTTGTAACTACATCGAGCCGTTATTGGTTATCTCAAAAAGCTCACCAGAAATGCTTTAAGCCAAATTACGAAATGTAACATGTTTAGTCGGGACAAAGAGAGCCCCGGACAGCATATGCTGCCCAAAAGACTAAGTTTTATGACACGTACTGGAATGAGAGAAATGCTGAAGTCGGCAGTGCATTCACTGCAGGTTAATATTCAAGCTCTTTTCTAATCATGGAGAGCTGGATGGGACAACTTACCCTGACTTAATACTAGTCAGGGAAAATACATGAACGCTGAAATGTGCAGCTGGATAGGTGCTCCTCCCCAAATATTAAGACAAAGGAAATAAGACCGACCAAAGAATTGTGTGAAAATGAAAAGGCAAAAATTTGAAAATCTTAGAAAACAATACGGCAAATAAAACACAGCAAAGAAAAACAAAATAAACTGCAAGATTACGCCTTCACCACAGTAGGCTTGAATAGAGCTGAAAGCACAAAGCAGTGGACCTTTAACGTAACGCATAAAAGACAAGTCAGCTGTCAAAGGGAGAAAATATTAAACGAAACAGACTTGAGGAAATACAGAAACGATAGTAAGGAATAGGCTCCCAAAAATAAAATCGTACTTCTTGGCCAAAACAATTAAAAAAAAGAAAGAACCGCTGGATTTAAAGCGCCAACACCATCTTACTTTGAACGAGGGCAACTTTGGCAAATGCAACCGAATACTGTCTAATATATCCTTGGCGTTGGTCTGCATTTTGGTATTCTCGGATACTGTGTGAGCATAGGTATTGTTCTAAATAAAGCAACTGAAAGCTCGATTATCCGAACAAAACAAAGAAAGCAAAAATGAGATTCTTCAAAAATATTCCTCCTGCTAATATCAAATTGCAAGCCCAACGCTCCCTGAAAAAACTTGTACTGCTCTTTCGCCATTGCTCCTTTGTTAGGGATCTGTCTGCTACTATTCCACGCAAACAGGCAAGCGTGAATTCAGTCTGTGTTTTCTACAAATACAATACTGGTTGCAAGCTTGGGTTACTCGCTTGCTTTACTGAACCTTATTAATTTGCATATTTCCTGAGTATTCGGGAATACCATCCCTCCGTCTTCAGCGGAGAACAAGTGAACGTCAAATAATGACAACAGACAGCATGAGTGCAGTAGATACTGTAAGGCGCAGCGCGTATGAGTTACACATGTTTAACTACGTGGTTTGTTAACGAAGTTCAAAGTTAGTTCAGACAGAGATTCCGGTTTGCCGCGAGCTTGTTAGATGTCCAGTTTTGTATATCAAATGCCATAAAGGAAAATGTTTAAGCGCTTGATAGTGCTTGCCTACATGTTGCTAACTTTTGTTCCCGGTGGCGGTCAAAATCCCGAAAGTCGAAATCCCGCATGGGTCAAAATCCTGAAGGGTC
>KN538397.1:785460-800229 GCA_000797535.1 Trichuris suis | reverse complement strand
TAGCGTGATTGAGGAACTACGGAACGCGTAAGAGCCTTCAACAAACGTCGTCTGCCATAGATTTTTAAAAAAATATGTTTGACTTTTTGCTGCGACCTTAAACTGCTGCGTAGGGGTTCAGCTCAGGGGAAAAGGCGTAAAAGTAATCGAAACTTGAGCCAAAAAAATAAAAGCAACGGAAAAACTTCGATTATTCGAATTTTTCGTTATCCGTACCCGAACTATCCCCGGGAAAGTACAGTTCGGATAATCAAAGCTTCACCGTATTAATAAAACATAAGCTATTTGGAAAATCAAGTTCCATCCTCGTACATGCTTCGGCGTGGCATCTGGTTGCGTTGACGCTTCTTTGCGAGGAGCAGATTTCTTCCAAGAGGAGAAACTACTCAACGCAAAGTCCAAAATGAGTCGAACCAAGTCGCCGCGAATGGCCACGGACAATTCTTCTGATATATCTGTGTAGCATCGATTAATGATTGCGTCGCGCCACTAAAACAAACAATTGCGCTATGGACAAATTGGTCCAAATGAACGCCTTACTGCTTGAACTTTTGTGGATGAGAGATTTTCGGCACCTGACTTTTTGGACGTAGGCGATGAGTTAGATTCCAATGACGTACGACCCCACGACTGTGCGGCGCTCTTTTCTTTCGTGTCACGAAAATTGGTTGAAGAAGATGGTCCCGAGTTGCAGGAGAATGTCGCGGTACTTGTTGCTGCCGTCATGCCACACTGAAATACGCCACTCATTTTCGCAAACGACTTAAACGTTACAAACTTACAAATTGAGAGTGAATTCCATGGCCGGTTGAAGGTTGGAGGTTAGCTAAAGACGGAGTTTTGGAAGAACTAGCTGCTTCGCTATCTAAATATCCCTACAGAAGATTACTTCGACACGGATAAAGTGTACACAAGTTAGATACCTCACCTTTACGCTGTAATATCTCAGCGTTGCCAGGCGAATTGGAATTCGCTGGCGATATGCACATCGACTCTGCTCCCTGAGAGCTGGCGCCAGAGAATCGCTCGTCCAATGCATTCAACGGTGAGTATCTTCTTCTGCGGCTTCGACTTGAACGACTACTTGTACTACAAGGAGACACGGAACTGTCCGAATCGTCAGAGCGCTCAGATCCTTCTGGCGTATAGCTAGCACCCGCCTTCGTATAACACTTTACTTCCAGTCCATCATCCAATTCATCGTTGTCCGAATTGCTTGGCGTAGCTGGACATTTGACGGTAACTGCCAAACCACTACGTCTGTTCCTTTCAGCTTCAGTTTTACAACGAGATTCCCGTTCATCCTCACTGGAGAATGGCGACAAGCTGCGAGACGCCTGTTCCGCGGCTAACTCGGCTTCAGAATTGGAAGCCAACTCAACCTTCATGCTACTTTGCTGAGGTAAAGGAATTTTTTCCACTTCCTTCTCAGGCATTTCCGCCGTAACTGCCTTCTCCTCCTGTGATATTGCAGCCAGACGTGCCGCCTTATACTTTGGACAACAAGATTTGTGTCGGCAGCGCCTGCGGAAAGAATGATTTTCAGTTACCGAGCCAGCGTCGCTGCTAGACAACTTTATCCTCTTCACATCAGGATCAAGGTCGTGCCTGCTGGAGTCGCTGCGTCTACGGGNGGTGCTAAGCGATTCCGCGCCATTAAACGTAGTTCCCATTGTGAATCTGGCAGTGCCGTACTGTTGCGCGTCGCTTGCCTGCGATGATACGGGTGATACTTTAACAGCAGGTTCACCTTGTCCATTCAAGCCACCGGATATTGTCGCTGTATTGGCAAATTCAGTTGCAGCCTTGCAACGCAACGCAAACGCGTTTATGTCGCCTCCGTTCCATCCTGGCAACTGGGATACACTCGGTGGGGCGGTCGCGTTGTTCTGCACCAGACCATTCAAAAACGAAGGACCAAAAGTGTTGCCCATCACCGCAGTGACCGCAGATGGCGCGATGCTTTCAATACTTCTAAGCGTATTGTAGTTGACTATTTTGGAATTTGCACCTACTGCCGCTACGTTAGCGCCCACAGCTGGAGCCGGAGGGTACGGAACCGGCGCTAACGGAGGTCTTTGGAATGGCAAGAAAGGAGGTGGTCGGGCAGTCCCGCCTGGAGGTACAGCACGGGGACATGGCAAATTTGCCAAGCTGGCAAGAGCCGGCATGGCCGATTGTACTGGAGCACCAGGAGGAGGCGGAGGTACTGTTGGAGGTGCAATAGCTGGTCGTATACTTGGCGGGGGTGCGGTCTGCCAAAATTGTGCCTGTTGTTGCTGCCACGGTGCCGGAGGGGACCCGGAACAAGGCCACGTTGGTGGCGGCGCTACTGCCGGTACCAACGGCACTGGCGCAGGAGGAATGCCTGGTCTAGGCACATTACTGAACGTAGGGCTAGCAAGTGAACCAGGTGGTGGCTGCGTTGAATACTGCGGATATTGGAAACGAGGTTCCCCGGGTGGCTGAACGGAAGGCGCAACTATTGGGACACAACTTTGATAATTTCGTATTGCCGTCTGACCCACTGCTTCCGCGGAAGGGGTTTCCACCGGAACACCGGTATTAAGCCGATATATTCTTGGGTCTACTTCATCCACTGGCTTACTGCTAGAGTTACCAGACTGACTCCGGTCGTCAGTAGAACAGATCCTCCTGTTTTTCTCTATAGTCTCTTTGTACAATTGATGCAGCTTGGTGCCTGCAAAAACTTCCGTGTAAAGAGTGGAAGAAATTTATGAAACAAGCTAACAAATAAAGGAACGTCATCTTATGAAAGACAATAACCTAGTATTAGTTAAGTCGCGGGTATTCAAGTGGAGGCAGTTGATGACGGTATTACATTTCCTCTGATGCAAACAACGTCCTCACTGCTCCAACGATATTAAGTTGTCAATGGAACTCGTAGAGCACTTCACCAAAACTTTGTTTCGAATGCTAACTGTTTTCAGAATATTAATGAACCTACTTTGTTGAACAGTAAAATCTTGCGCGGAAAACCGAAAAGCCCTAACTGAAAGCTATCGGAACAAATTGCACCAGTAGCAGGAAAGCCAACCGCGCAATTTAAAAAATGAAGGCATGACCTTCTTAAATTGAGTATAACATTGGTGTTCCACTAATAAACAGTAAGATGTCAGAAGGAATAAGATTACGTTGGGAAAACGGCTAACAGTCGTCTCAAAATCGAGAAGAGGTACTTATTGTTTCACTGTGCCTACAATCAGTCTTATCATGCTAACAACGGGGAGTACAATTTTTAAAGCATATTCCATAAGCGCACGAACAGCATAAAAAGTATGTACATGAAAATAGCGACAGTGTACGTTCACAAACACCGTATCCGCCGTCAGGCTGTGGCAAATACTGATTACAGAACAGGTAAGAAATGCTCCATTTTCGAAGAAGGCATGAACAATGCTATCATTTGCTGATTCATTTCATTGGGTAACTGGCCGTTTTGCTTACATTAGCAACTGCTCACTTTGTTCGAAACAATGCTTTTATGATAGAGCGACATGCTGCAAAGGCGTGCTATTTCCTCATTTTCCTGTAACATGAAACACTTTATTTAATTTTGAGCAGTGACAGTACGTAAAGGACAAACTCCCAACCAATGGTTAGATAACTATCATCAACAACAAGATCGCTATCCCACGTAACCTAATGATCAACTTTTGGACTGAACGTATTCCGTCATAAGCGTTCGTAAATGATGGACGCTACCACCTTTTCCGTTTTTATTGCTACCTACCCATCCAAAGAAACTTTACCTTAAAAGGTGGACAAACGAAACTAGATTTTACCACTCGGACGGCATTTAGCGCTTACGCTACAATCAGCGCTTGCTAGAGAAACTCGAAGCTAACAAACGCCTGCTACCCCTAATGAAGAATTAAGCGAAACCCAGAAATTGGCACGCAGATGATTTGCCACTGTGATTACATGCAACGTTCTTAGTTCATCACCAAAGTAGCAAAAAGATTTTGCGGCCACGACGCTACTTTGAGTAAAATTATTTCTGCCGCCTGACTGCGCAGAACGAACAAAAACGACCACTTTAGTAGTGAACGCCTGTGTTAGTCGTAGTACGTTTCTTTACAGGCCGCCCGTGCAATGCTTCCTTGGCAAAATACTTGGAACAATTAGGATGCTAAGAAAACGACAAAACTACTACCCGTCAACGTACCTGCACTCACCGAAGACACCGTAATCTGCGCAAAATCAATTCACCCGCTAGAGATAGCAGCCCTAATAGGTGCGTTGTGCTAACACTCGCTGCGTCATTAAATTGCCAACTTTTTGGAAAAGTGAGTAATAAAAGAAAAATGGAAATACGCGCAAATTTGCCATTGAAACAGCGCTACGCGGAAATGAACGCTTGGAAAGGTTAGACTGAAAGGAAATCGAAAGGTAACAAACCATTGTAGTCCCGAAAGAGTTTAACAGTTTTCCCAAGGAATTGCGAATTCTGGAAACGTCCGTAGAAGTTTTGAGCACTTTTCAAGCTTTCGAAAACCACTCTGCCGAGAAGCAATGGAACTTTTGTCGTTGGATGATAAAGCACCCGAGTCTTCACAACAGTGCCGTAGCTACTGCATGCTTGTTTCAATTCGTCTGGAGTGACAGTCTCGTTGAGATTGATTATGCCAAGCTCCCGGGAAAGTCGGCTATTTTCGTCCACCTGATATGAAACGCGCGTTTGAGCGCCAAGTTGTACTTTCGTCACGACTTCACTTACTTTAAGTTTTGGAACTGGCAAATTCATTGGAAGATCGAATTTGGACACATTCCTCGTTCTGGGATCTTCACGCCGCACAGTAGACTCCTGAAAACACATTACATACCAATCAAAGGGGTACAGTACTGCTTGACGAACTCAGTTCTTTAACAAAAGTTAAAAAGTAACGTCAGAAAGCAAAACTTAATTACAGGCAGTGGACCGTCATCATATTTGTAAATCTTCCGGGCTGCTTTCGTAAGAAGTGGGTCAACAATAAGTCTCCAACTGCGTCGACTGGCTGTACTGGAACATTCCAACGGGTCCTCGTTCATTTTCGCAATTCTAACACAAGTACATCATAAGAATACGTGGCAATGGAATGCGTGATGGTTATCGCAAAAAAGACTTCAAGGATAGTTACGAAACCAACGATATCTGTTCGAACTCAGAAAAAACTACACATCTACTACGTCCCGTATCTATGAAGAACGTTTAGCAAGTCGGAAGCCAAGGCACATATTGCTTTGAATATCACGGAATAACCTCTACATTCTTTCACAATTTGAAAAAATCGAAGACCATCGCAAAAGGTATGTGGCCAAAAGTAAGAACCGATAATAACACATAGTATGCGCCTTTTTCCGTGCGTCATTCTTCCAGCAAACTGAATATCCGTCCGCCACTAGCATAGGGCGCGTGAGATAACAGAGTACACGCACCGAGTTAATGACCTTCAGTTGGCAGCGATGACCAACCCGACTAAATCAATGATAAACATGAAACCAAAAAGTCCAAAGTGCTGACCAATGAAATCAGTTTAGAAGCAGGCAAGAGACTGAATTGTAGTTGCAAACAGCTTATTCAGCTATGATAAGGAGCAACTGAATCATTTCCGGACCGGAGTTAATGAAACTGTTGGCAATTAGTTAACGCAGCAGCTTTGGAAATGTTTTCCAGAAACCATAAAGCATATACGAATTGATATTTGGCAAAAGAAAGTTGCTATAGCAAGTGCGACACATTAACAGATCGAACGGGACTCTGCTACCACTCGCAAGCTGCAGTATGAACCCATACGGGTGATAACAAAGTGTTGCTGCCTAAGGCCAATATGGTTTACCAGTAACATGGATCTGACCAACATGTAACAACCGCCGATACCGTGGAAGAGCAGCAGAGTCAATCATTCCTATTTTTTTACAGAAAGGAACGAAACCATTGAATTGTCAATTTTCTAATTCTACGTGCTAGACAACTATAGGCAAATGAAGCCCAGAGTGAACGCCATTACGTACAAAGCCTGCGTAAAACGCACTGAAACCAAGAAAGGAAGTTCTGCGTTTTCAAAGCGATAAAGCATCTACTGGCTAGATTTTTACGACGTTGGGTAACTACGACAAATACAACTAAGAACATAACATAACCAAAAACTGCGTACACTATTACGAACCTTTGCAACGACGGAAGGTTAGGAGACGTGCAGAGCAGCCACCGCAATCTTTACAACTGTTTGCACCGCTGCAAAACGAGTAGACCGTACACAAAAATTCCGTAAACGAGAGCAATAGATTTAAAGATGCGCAGGTTGCAACTGATTAATAGGTGCAGCAGGTACTTACTGCAACAAAGCGTGAAGAACAGACGGGCTGTTTTGCAGGAACTTGAAAAAATTTCTTATTCTTGAGGCATTTTAACTTATATGTTTCCTCAGTTTGAATATTTCAGTTGTCGCAAATATCAAACAAGCGAATGTAAAGCAAACGATAAATTCAGGAGTTCTATCAGCGTGTTATTTTTTCAAGTTTTCTCGAAAACTAATCGATTAGCAGGAAGTTCAATTAGAAAATGAAAATGGATGCTCAGGATAACTGGCGTTAGCAGCATACTGTCACAGCGTAACATGTCAGTTCATGCTTGCAATGCAGGAATCCGTCGGGTTGCTTCGTTATAGTCTAATCGTAATGCTTGTACTTCCAATGGACGCTTCTTGAATAGTTTCATCGTAACTCTTCCAGGAGGACGTGTTCTTCTTTCCAACAAAGATTTTGAATTTTGTTTTTCTCTTGCTTCCTAAACTTCGTTATCGATCTTATGCGTTTCATGGAATCTGAATAATTCTGTTACAAATGTGACGGGATAAAACTCGTACCGGTCATTCCTTCTCTGCGTTTTACCATGCAAAACTTTGATTCAATATCTTTAGCGGTTTATGAGTAACCTCATAGAGAACGATTTAAACGAAAAGTAAGCAGTTTTGGCCTTAAAAGTAAGGTGCAGAAGCACTGCCGTTGTACTCTAAATTTTATGCTGCTGCGAAAAAAACAATTATGTACGTTGCGGTAACGCGACCGGATGAGATTCCCACCTGTTGTTTCAAGGACAACATTCAGCAGTGTTAGACGCCTGGAGTTGTTTTAGTTGACTAATTGAGTTGTTATTCCATTGGCGCGCTGCATTTCCTTTCCCGGAATTACCGGCCATAAAGCGAAGGAATCGAGTAAAGGAATACTTTATCATAACTTCACTAATTTGCATTGAGGATCTTTCATGGCTTTTCGTGTTCTTTGTTATGTACTCAGTGAGTAGCAGTCGTTACAACAAGCAATTGCACTGCGAACGGATGGATGGGCGATTTATTAAGTGAGATACAGTACGCAACTAACCTTTTAATCGGAACTTTCGGAACGCTGTAGTTCCGTCCTCAGCGAGGTGGAGTATCCTCGCCCGAAGAGTAAAGATGATTTTGTTAATAGTAGCCAATGTTTTCCGCAACATGCCGCAGCCGATAGCATGATAAAAACCATAAAACGTAGACAAAGCCAATGATTTTTGAGGGAGAGAATTCTGCATAAAATTTAAAAGCAGGTTAGTTGGGTCCGATAAATCCTTGTTGGTCAAGGCTAAATTAATGTCTTTAATCCAAGTTAAACCAACCAAAATGACCAAATAGCTGCTGTATCGTTGAAAACTTCGCATGTCCAATTTCAGCATTCCTTGTACCGAAAAATACTTATAGGCGAGTACCGCACCAAATGTTGAGATGATTCAATGTAGCTAGTCACCTGAAATTGTTCCATCGGCAACTTTTGAAGAAATAGGCTATCCGCAGTTTTGATAAACGCCTAGCAAACCACATTATTTTCGTACTGTCTTGCATTTCATAATTGCTTTACAGTAAGACATTTGCGTCTCATTTCCAAGCGGTCAACCTGCATTTGTTGTACTGTTGTCCCACTAGATCACGTACGTTTTTTGTCTGTTCCGTTTGGAAATATATTTTCCGTCCATTATATTTTGAAGGAGGTTGATTCTCCTCTCGTTTTTTGTGACCACGAGACAAAGGTCAATTAGTTGAAACACAAACAGTACTGAGCGTTAGGAGTGATGAGTTGAGGAATGCAGGCGTTTTTGAAAATAACGAAAAAGTTGTTTCTTGGCTGTAACAGGTGCTTTCTAATTTAGCGTTGTTCATAAAGATGTCGTCGGAGCTTGATCAAGAGGATTGTTTCTTCTCCATGTTCGAAAGCAGTTCTTCCGTTTCTGTTGATATGTTATCGTCGGAGAGCGTGACGACGGACGTAAGTAAGGAGGGAAAGGCAGATCGAAGGCGCAGGTATCTACACGTATAACGCATAATTAAATTGTGTGTATACTTTTTCTTTAGAGCGGAAGAACTTATACAGGAGTTGATGACGTACACTGAGCAGAAAAAGAGTAAAAAAAGTTCTGATGTTATCGAAGAAGTGGGAGTTGAATCAGTAGAAGAGTTGGTGTTGGACGTCTCGATTATATACTTTGTTTGCTAGTTTCCTTTCAGCAGAAGTTGTGAACCTCCTTCACGGGCTACAGTCATCAATCTTCAGACGCCGGATGCATCTTGCAAGCATGAGGTTAGTCGCGATGCTGGAATCAATTGTACTTCGCTTGCTTTTGTAACTGTTCCATTGCGCAGTCTTGTTCGTGTTATCTAAACTGTAAAATGTTTAAGGGGACTTGATTACTCATTATTGTTATTGTACAGTAAGTCTGTAATCGCTGAAAAAGGAATCCATAACCGTTCGAGCGTTGAGTAGTTAAATTCGCAAAAGCAATCGACAAACATACGTAGTTTGTTAGTAAGGAGCTCTCCAAAGTGGCATGTTCCGTCGTCAGCGCAGAGCAATGAGTAAACAATATTGTATGAGGGTTCGTCTTATGGCTGAGTGTCATTGAGTATTCAATGAGCGTCAAAATGTTTGCGGATCATCTGTGTAATAAAGAGAGCTTATGGCCGTAGTATATCGCCGAGTTTGGCCGATCAAGCCTATTTATACTTCCCCAACTTGGTCATTTGGGGTCTTGGGCTCATTTTGAGCTGCTGCATTTAATTTCCTAAACTACCTTCGGTCTGTGTTCACATGGTAGTTTAATTTTTATCCTTTCTGAGTAACATTGTCCTGTTGGGGGGAACAAAGAAAAGGCGCACAACAAAAACGACAGAAGTTTTAAAAACGTTTACTGTAAGTTTCAAACCACGTGATTAACGTTTTCAACCTCTCTGATTATCCACTGAGGGTGGTTGACGGCCGAACCCGAAAGCTTCAGAGAAACAAGAAAAGATTTTTTGTTCCAAGATAACGGGATACTACCGTAAAATAAGGATATACACATCCATGAAGTATCCTGTCACACAGAGCTGCGTTTTTAGAGTAACATATGTTAGGCAACCTAAGCTTAACCTCTGCATCCATATAAGCCCGTACAAAGGAAGTTGGAAGCTGCGGTTTTCAGGATAATCCCCAGTATCTTCTGATCAAAATTAAAACAGAGCTTAGGTGATTCGATAGTTAACGTGAACGATGAACATTCGTGTCATTGTATTAATAAAGCAACCCAATTTGAGCAATATTCTGTAATTTGCTGATTTTCAGGTTACTGTACCTCCTCTAACAACGTATGAACCTCTGAAAGAACCAACTCGCCCTCCCGCCATGGAATTTCCCTACAAACTGGATACATTTCAGAAGGAGGCAATTCGTTGCATAGACAACGATCAGTCCGTCCTGGTCTCTGCACACACGTCAGCCGGCAAAACTGTTATCGCTTTGTACCTTTGACGGAGAAGTTGGCATGCCTGAGTTGTAGCGCTTTAATGTTTTAGCTACGCAATAGCTTACAGTCTGAAGCGCGAACAGCGGGTCGTATATACATCACCTATCAAAGCTCTCAGCAATCAAAAGTACCGCGAGCTTTGTGAGCACTTCCCTGACGTTGGCTTGCTCACTGGCGATGTGACGATCAATCCAGATGCTGCTTGTCTCGTAATGACGACAGAAGTGAGTATCGAATAAGGATGAAGCACGGGCTTTTGACTGCTTACATTTTTTGCAGATTCTTCGAAGTATGTTGTACCATGGAGCTGAAGTGATGCGTGAGGTTGGTTGGGTTATCTTCGACGAAATCCACTACATGCGCGATCGAGGTTTGTTGCTCTTTGTTTATGCGCAAATACATGCTTGACAGTTCAGAGCGTGGCGTCGTCTGGGAAGAGGCAATAATTTTGCTGCCCGACAGTGTTCGTCATGTTTTTTTATCGGCTACCATTCCCAACGGTTCGCAGTTTGCCGAGTGGATTAGTCTGCTGCATAGACAAAAGTGCCACGTCATATCTACGGACAGAAGGCCTGTTCCGTTGCAGCACTACGTCTATCCAATGGGAGGCGACGGCATATATCTAGTCTACAACACGGATGGTGTATTCAATGAGAGTCGCTTTAACCAAGCAGTGCAGACGTTTACGAGTCGTAGCAATCCAAACTTGGGCCCACCAGAGCGAGGTCGCCGAGGTGGACCTCGACAAGCGAACTCATCGAATTTATGCAACGTTGTTCAGTTGATAGCAGATACTAAACTGACCCCAGTTATCGTCTTTAACTTCAGTCGTCGTGAGTGTGAGGCAAACGCGATGCAAATATTTGAGAAGATTAACTTCAACACAGGTAAGCCCAAAGGACGAACGCAAATCCCGCCGGGTTTGAATTTGTGCTTTCAGCAAAGGAAGTGGAATTGATTAATGAAGTGTTCCAAAATGCGATAAATCTTTTGTCAAAGGAAGACCGGAAGTTGCCTCAAGTAGAAATATTTGTATCGAAATGGTCGACTGTATAAAGAAGCGCGTTTTGTAGATCACCACCTTACTACCTGTGCTGCAGCGAGGTGTCGGTATTCACCACTCTGGTTTGCTGCCAATTTTGAAAGAAGTTATTGAAATTCTCTTCAGCGAAGGACTAATCAAGGTAGGCTTCTCTGACCTAACGTTTGCCAGCTGACTATGTTTGCGTTAGGCGTTATTCGCGACGGAAACATTTTCCATGGGTCTGAACATGCCGGCCAAAACTGTACTGTTCACATGTGCCCGAAAGTTCGACGGCACATCTCACCGTTGGGTTAGTATACTTCTCAAGTTAGTCTGCACCAAAACGGAGCCTGTTGCTCTAAACGTCTATCAATAGTTGCCTATGCGAGCTTCGAATTCGAAAACTCATCGTACGTGTGCATTGCAGATAACGTCTGGTGAGTTCATTCAAATGTCGGGTAGGGCGGGTCGCCGTGGTATTGATGAACGTGGTTTGGTCATTTTGGCAATCGACACAATGATGGGAGGCGATGTCGCCAAGAATATAATCATGGTTTGTACCGTTACTCTTCGAATGTTGTGCATATTATGTGCTATTTTACTGCGACACTTAGCTCTCAAACCGGGCGCCACCACCAGTGACGGATTCATTTTTAGGGACAGCCGGATCCTTTGAACTCGCAATTTCGCCTCACGTACAATATGGTACTGAATTTGCTTCGCGTCGAAGGCATACATCCAGAATACATGCTTGAGCGATCTTTCAGTCAATTCCAGAATTCAATTAACCTGCCCAAAGCAATCGAAAGTGAGATCCATTCTTTAAGCTTTCCATTTTAACCGCAGTGTTTTGTTTACAGAAGTAAAAGCACTTCAACTGAAATACGAGAATATGAAAGTGTCTAACGAAGATGAATTGGCCTCGTACTATGTTGTTAAGTCCAAAATTGACGAATTAAAAAGGGACATGCTGAAGGTGCTTACCAAGCCGATGTACATTGTTCCCTTTCTTCGCCCAGGACGGCTGGTTCACGTGAAGTCAGGTGATGACGATTTCGGCTGGTGCGTTGTGGTTAATTTTCGTCGTACCGTTCCTAAGGTACCGTCGGAAACTATGGAAATGTCGAGGCTGTTATTGCTTACTATTCTTTAACAGGGCCAAAAGGATGACTCGACCCCGTCGTATGTTATCGACGTATTGATAAGAGTGTCACCGTCCTGTTTGGGCGAGAAGCAAATTAGCAGGATTCGGCCGCCAAAACCTGGCGAGGCAGCTAAAGTCGAAGTAATCGCTTTTTGTTGTCACATCGTTGCTTCGTAAAAGTTGAAGCGCTTTTTGCTTGAGGTTGTACCAGTTTTGCTCAACAGTGTTTACGGGATAAGTAGCATCAGAGTTTTTTATCCAAAAAATTTGAACAACGAAGACAACAGACTATGCGTGCTCAAGTCACTGGAAGTACTAATAAATAAGAAGGAAGCTTTTTCCTAAGTTTTAACTTTCGCCGTTATAGCAAGTTAAGATGTCTTATTCTGAAGCGGAAGGAGGAATACCGTTGCTTGACCCCATAAAAGACATGCACATAGAGGATGAGGGCTTTAAGGAAACGGCCAAATATGTTGAAGTGCTGGAGAAGCAATTATCGAGCATGCCTGTGCGGAAAATGCCAAACTTTGAATCTTTGATGGAGAAGTTCGAAGAGAAGAGAGAATTGGAAAACAGACTGAACATCGCCAAAGCGGAACTTGCAAATGCGCAGAGATTATTCCACATGGAGGAATTGCAGGCGCGAAAACGAGTGCTGCGTCGGCTTGGGTTTTGCACAGCCCAAGACGTGATCACTTTGAAGGGACGAGTTGCCTGCGAGATAAGCGCGTAAGTTCGTCCTTGTCGGAATTTTCTAACTTCTATTTCTGTTTGCTTCGTCGTAGTTATAAGTCCAATTGTTTCATTATTAATAGTTTCTTGGTGGTACAGAAATTCCAACGAGTTATGAAGCTTTCTAGATGTTACGTTATTGCTACTGCTTTGTCGTGACTCGAGAGAAGTAGATGGGAGGACACTTTGTTGCGGACAAGTCTACTAGGCTTCAGGACCAGTGTTGTATCATCGCCTTTTACCATCCTTGAGAAAATAGAGTAGTTTATTTGTCTGTTCTTGAATCATACCATTCATTGTGCAGCGCGTTGGAGCACAAGTCTCTTAGTTGCAGCAGTCAAGTTATTCAGTTTAGGTGCTAAGGCGAATGGCAGAGGCGTTTTCTCTGACCTTTAATGTCACCCAATAGGATGCATAATCTGTAAAAGCTAATGTTTTTCTTTTTCAGAGGAGACGAACTATTGTTAACGGAAATGCTGTTCGATGGAAAATTCGCCGATTTGGATCCGTCAAGTTGTGCAGCTGTGTTGTCTTGCATCGTATTCCAAGAGAAAGCCGAGTTAGTCCAATTGAGTGAACAGTTCACCCAGTTTTTGACTTATATGCAAGTATATGCGTTATTGTGTTTTTGTTTTCGCTTTTAATGTCCGCGTCTTCATTAGCGTACCGCGAAGCGTATCGCACGGGTAAGCGCGGAAGTCAACTTGCCAATCAACGAAGATGAATACATCGCTTCCATACGGCCGCATATGATGCCTGTAGTGCACGCTTGGTGCGAAGGAAAAGATTTTGCTACTGTCTCTTCGATGACTACAGTTTTTGAAGGTTTGCATCTGAGCAATCGTGATGTCAATTTTGCCTTAAGAAATTCGTTTGCTTGCAGGCAGCATAATTAGAACGATGAGGCGTTTAGAGGAACTTCTATGCGAAATGTGTTTAGCAGCAAAAGCCATGGGCAGCAAGGAACTGGAACAAAAGTTCAATGACGCATCGGTTGCCATGAAGCGCGGCATAGTTTTTGCCGCCAGTTTGTATTTGTAATGTTTGAACAGTTTCGCTGCGGAATTCTGTTACACCTACGAATGCTTACAACGACGTGAGCTACTTTTATCGTTCACGTTGTTTTGTTTGTTTAGCTGCTGCTTAAAAGCAGAAAACCCTTTCGGTGACATTGTATGTGTCAGGATTGTTGTACAATCAGGCTCATTATGACGTATTAAACTGCGGAATTAATGGGAGTATTGATGGGCACGCCTCTAACTCGCATACATGGCATTATCGCTACCTATAGCTGCTTATCCGTACGACCTTTTCGGAAGGAATGCTTATTGGAAATTTTAGCTACACATTTTTGTTTTATAGTTCGTATTTGCTTTTATCTTTCTACCGTTGCCAGTAAGGCGACTGTATGCTACATAATCTTTTTCTTTACCACAGAAGGCCACACAAATGGCTTCCTGAAAACGCTGGCCAATAGATTTATATCTTTTATAACGATCAAAGTCGTGAGATAGACAAATCGGTTTGTCTTAACGAATAGATTATGAAGATTTATGCAACCGTTCCAAAACTAAACCGAAACCTGTTAGAATGCACACTAACGAACAGTTGTTATCTTGCAGTATTGGAAGTGAAAAGACAAACTGAACGATGTATGCGTTACGGGCAATGTATGGAATTAGGCATTTTATAGGATGCCGAAAACCTCAGGCAGTGCATAGAGCACTGTGGCTATACTCCTATGTATTATCTCTAGCATGAATCGCATGTATATTCAGCGTGAACATGCATGCAAAGAGTCTTTCTGTTTGTTGTACTGTTGTAGTCAGTTTGTGTGTGTGTCACTGATAGCGTTTGCGAGCAAACAGGCAGCGCCCAAGGCGTCACAGAGCACTTTACACTTCATACATTTCCTAACCATTCTGTACATACTCGAAAATAAAAGATTTTTTAACGGTGTTTTCAAATTTCATGATTTTTAAATATGATCTTGGATTCACGGCTTTGGCCCGTTTTGCTGTGTGTCTGTAAATAAACTTCAAACTGCCCTACCAA
>KN538397.1:737142-751317 GCA_000797535.1 Trichuris suis | reverse complement strand
TCTTCACATTTATTGACTGTTCAATTATGTTGTACCTTATTGCTTGAATACAGGACCTTTTTCTGGAATATCGGATGTCTTTTAACTGGTTTCAGAACTTTCATGTTGATCTCCAGTCATGGCTTTTCCTGTTGAAGTAGATGTCTGTAATTAAATGCAAAGTGCTCTACCAGACAATGGATGAACAGATTGTTAGAGGAAGTACAGAACAATGCTACCGTACGTTTCGTCTCTTTCTGTCGTCATCGACGATATGGAGAAACTCAGCTCCCTAACCTGTCGGTCAAACGACCTGTTGGCCAAATGACTGCCACCAATCCGGATATGTATTACAAATAATGAATAAATGTCCCGCTACGATGTGAAATATTCCAAAGCGCATTAAAATAGCTAACGAATGCAAACGAATTTTGTAAATCCTAATGAAGGTAATTACGAATACCGTACTAAGCTACTTGTTACGCAACGCACTTTGCCTTATTTGTATTTAGCCGCGTATTCTATGGCGAAGACCCAATTTGCTACTAAATACAACATCAATATTGGCACAAGATCGCATGACTGCACTGATCTTTATCGTTCACCGATGTTTTCTTTTAGTCACTTTTAGTTTCTTTTCAGTAAACTATTCTTACTGCCAACAGACAGTCTCTGTACACAAGAACGGAACTTGCTATCCGTAAAAGCGTAATTGAAGTGAAATATTTTATTATCACTCGTTCAACCCTTTGCGCGTATACCTTAGGCTATTGTGCCTTGCTTAATTATTACGCATCAGTGTTATTATGCGGTGTGATTAACCCGCCTGCTGAACGATAGGTACGCAACTGCTTTCCGTGTTAATGGCTTTGACTTGCGGTAATTCTTTTATTTTCTGAGATGTCCCTACGTAGACTTATTTTTGTTACCATCCCGTACCACATAGCAATAATCTGACGAAAATAAAACAAATGCGCTCTGAGAGAGCTCACAGTATTAGGTGAACTTATTACGGATGATAATGCGGCATCAGCATCAGGAGGCTCTGGGAAGACTGGCATCGATTTGAGAAGAAGTTCTACTGTTAGTAAAGCGCAGTCCAGCAGCATTGTGCCTCTTAAGGAGAAATTTTTCACAAAAAAGAGAAAGTCGATGTGCCAAAAGTCATTGTTGAATTACTTGCGTAAATTGTCTTCGTCAGCTCTATCTTCAGCAATTTAAAGCGTTTGGCAGGCCTCAGCATCGCGGGAAGGTGTCCCTCTCGAACAATCTAGTTTTAAGTAACAAGCCTTAGAACAAATTGTAATCATAATAGCTATGTTCCTGAAATTCTATGAACTACACTTGCAATCTACGCTGCTTTGCTTTGTGCTGGTCAAATGTGAAACAAGTTTATTCGCTTTTAAGTTTTCGAAGCTTGCTTGAACTTTTCCCTTACTCTTTCACCGCTTCAGATGTTTAATTGACTGCAGATGACGAAGCTTAAACGTTGTCACAGCTAAGAGCCAAGGAATTATTCGTGAAAATTCGCTGACGGAATCGTAAACCAACTTATGTTCTCCAGCGCGTGTTCTTGGTAATTTGATCAACGTCTCAGGACTATGCGACTGTGAAATTCCTTTGCTGAATGGATGTCGGAAACGAACTCTCATCCGACACATTTTTATATTTTTATTTTCAGAATGAAAAAGAGTATTAACAGCAAGTTTGTTAAGTAAAGCTCATGTGCAAAGCGAATGACGGGAACGGCAGAATCTGGAAAGCTTCGTGTTTTCATAACCAGTGTCATCAACTCATCGACCTCGGAAAGAATACTGAGCAAAGCCTAAACTACTCCAGTGACAATGAGAAATTCCAGCCTGCACAAGCTCATTGAGAACATTTATTGCCATTTTTATTTGGTGCATTTTAAAACTCGTACGTTGGCATACACTTACTATTACTATTGTGCATAGATGTATGATATGCTATGATCTTGCGTGTGAAGATCGAGTGGTTCAAATGTCGCTGTGTTTCAACTTACAGTGACCTTGGAAAGCCCTGTATTTACGCAATACGCATCGCCTTGAAGAACTTGAAGTTCTTTGTCATTTCTTATTTGCGGCAGCATCACTTTACTAAACGTCAGTTCGTGTAATGTTTACTTGAGTTAAAAAGAAGACGCTTTCTCTCTCGTAACTTTCATGACTAATCCCGTCCCGTCATCAGAGAAACAAATGACAGCAGGCCATTTGCTTCGCTGACGTCAGGACAAGGTTAGTGCCAAAGGCTATAAGAACAAAAGGCTTCTCTTATTTTAATAAACGGGTGATGCTTGAAGTTTGAACTTCTTTAGTAACAGGAACCTGGTTTCATGATGTTGATTACTGCTTTATCCTGTTGTCAGGTCGGTGCGAAGTAAAAGTAAAACCGCATTTAATCGTACGTGGATTTGAATAAACAGAGCCTTCGGGTCTGACGTTGTCCCGTCGTTACGGCGGTGGTAAGGGCGTTGCGACCTCCTTGCATCGTGCTTATACATGAGTTGGTAACTGGAGCACATTAAGGTATTGTCCAGCAGGTCAGGTCTTCAACCGCGGGGCCCCCACGGAGCCTCCTGATTCCTCTTCTGCGCGTCTGGGATCGGTTCGTGATGTTAAAGCATTCGATTAAGCGGCTAATGGGTAAACAACATCATAAATAGGTCATTACGCAAAATAAATCCTATATAACCTACTCAGCCGTTAGTAGAATCTGTGTGCTTAAGGACTGGACTTTTCATATTGATCACTGATGTGAGGCTCAGGTAAAACAAAGTTAGCTGTTCTTGCAGTTCTGCGTTCAGGATGGTGAAGCGAACATCGAAGAAAAACTTTTGGAGGCATTTTCTTCTTGCCAACTTGCTTGTTATGATGTTGTTGGCAGTGAAGGTACCTAGAACAGATTAATGATACTACTGCTGTTACTGATTTTCAAGCAGATTATTAGGGATTACGGAAAGACCAGAAAAAATCTGCCTTCCGTATCTGACCGTTTGTCAACTGTGTATCTTAATGATGGTTGTCACTACCGTTGGTTGACTAAGCTGTGGTGCAGTGAAGCACAGATTTCTCGTCTTTGCTATTACCATCCAGAAGAAAGCAATGTGCATGGTCGCCCATTTCATGAAAACACCTTGCGGTTAGTTAAAAAGCTTCACATTTTCACTCACACTACCAGATATGTTGACCCAGAAGAGTACTTAAAGGAAAATGAGCCAGTCTTCCTTACAGCAGCAAATAGTGGATTTTTCGGTTCTGTCAAGGTTGCTATAAGATCAGTACAGGAGTACTTTCCAAATAGACTTATCATATTTTACGACCTTGGCCTGAAGGAACATGAAATAAAAGAGCTGAAGAGCTTTTGCAATTTGGAGTATGTGCGCTTCCCATTCGAAGATTTTCCTGGCTACTTCCGACATCTGAGGCAATATCGTTGGAAACCGGTAATCATAGCGGTAAGAGCTACCTTCACATTGTTGTGCTTCATCATAACGAGAAGGTCCTGGTGTCAGAGGAAACCATTTTACATAGTGTTACGTATTAATATTATTAAGATTATCAGTTTCACTACTGTAGGCTCATTGGTGGAAGAGCCTCCTGTAATAGCAAGATGTTCTATAAAACATCGGCACTGGAGCTTTCGAACTACTTGTATTTATAATCACATTCTTTGCAAGGGGAGCTTCTTTTTTTTCACGGATGTATTCCTGTTGGAGAAAGCCATGTCAACGATAAAAAAGCTACGCTTTAATACGTAATAAGGCGAAAACCGCTGTCGAGCTTTCGGCACTGACCTTGGGCCATCATCAGTGTGAATATTTATTGGTCAGCACCATGTTCGGCTGTTGCGGAGAAGCTCTTCTGCATTGCCAACCAGTGTGGATGTCTTTCTTTTTTCTTTTCCGGTTTTGTGGTTGGTCAAGTGTTTCGTGTGCGCTCGTTTCTATTCATAATTTGGGATACTCCTCTTTCTGCCTTCAGCTGAGTGAACAGTATGGTGACCGAGCGTGACACCATACTACTCGCTCCGGTAAGAACGGAAACAGAAGCGCCCCGAAGCCGGTGTAATTTTTAAACTGAGCATCCACCTGTCACGTTAGGTTCTGCAGGAAATGAACCTACAACATGAAAGTCAACACAGTCGTTACGAAAAGTTGCGCGTTTTAAGGAAACCAGTATTAATACAGTTATGAAGAATATTATTGAAAATAGAATTGCTAGTAAAGGTTTAACTGTCAGGCATTGTGACTGCAGTTAGGAAATAAAATCCAAATCAATAGGGTACCGAGTGGTTCAATGCAAAAGTTAACGGGAGAAAGAAGTGTTTCCGCGCTTTCAGAAACGCCCACAGGACGAGCTTATTTAAGTTACGTTCAGCTTCATCTGCAAGCAAAGTACCATCATCCACAGGATAGCATGCATTTTTCTAATTACCGTCTCGTTGAACAAAGTGCAATGCATAGAGAGTTCCTGACTTTCGACAGGGTTCCAGTATGATGAACCTGCTGAAGCCGAGACCATTATTCGATGCACCCACACAATGCACTTACTTGCTGAACATTTTGGCTCAGTGTAGCTCATTTTGAAATTGTTCAGTGCACTTGCATTATCCTCGGCAAAATCATTTAACACAAAGCCTACTTTTTAAATAAGGTACAAAATGCCTCACTGCGGTGGCAGTCAAAATCCCGAAAGTCGAAATCCCGACAGTCGAAGTCCCGCACGGGTCAAAATCCCGAAGGGTCGAAATCCCGTATGGGTCAAAATCCCGAAGGGTCGAAATCCCGAATAGGTCGAAAGTGCACTGTAAAGTGTGGCCTTGCTTCAGTTGTGCATTGTCATCTAGTTTTGCTAACCGTGTTGATCTCTTTGCCTTCTTATGGTTAGTAAAAAGATTGCACTGCTTAAAAAAACCAGCTGTGTTCATAGGTGAGCCGCAAATGCTGAAGGAGTCATTTCGACTAATCCAAAACTAGAAGATGCCAGTGCACAACCTAAACAAGGCCACGCTTTGCATTTTCCGCCTATTCGGGATTTCGGCCTACTGGGATTTTGAGCCACGCGGGATTTCGACCCTTCGGGATTTTGACCTTTCGGGATTTCGACTGTCGGGATTTTGACCTATCGGGATTTCGACTTTCGGGATTTTGACCCTAACCCGCCTCACTGAAACTTCATAATGTTTTGCACGCAGGAAGCCTTTATTATTTATTCTTCGCGCGCAGCGTTCATTACAGATTACATACCGTCTTCAGTGCAACTTTCAATAGAAACAAAAGAAAAACGTTGCTATGGCTGATAATGGCAAAAATGTGTCCATTGTTAAAGCAAATATTTGTCAAGCAGTTTCGTGGAAGTTTCCTGAAAACTCAGAAAAAACCTTGAGAAAAAACGGGTCAACTGGAAGTCACGAACTTCAGCAAACAATGAAGCAGGCTTCGCCGCACCCTTATTACAGCTTAAGGAAAGGGGCTTTTTGCTTCCTTTTCCTTTTGCTGATACTTTCTTGCGCTTTCGTTCCTTTGTTCTTCGTTCTTCTTATTCGCGCGGAGATTTCATCCCCGACTACGTCGCGCCCTCAGTGCAACCCGTAATAAGAAACGAAAGAGAAATCTTTGCCTGGCTGATATGCATTCTTTTACGCAAGCCAGCGCGTTCATTTCTCATGAAGATCGATCTTTATTAGCGAAGCTTTCAGGACGTACCTTGACCTGTCAACACAGCTTAATGATAAGGCCACATAGATATTAGGCTCAGGACTTGCACTGCAGTTTAAGGAGGGGAGGGCGCGAGCTTAAGCAGTAAAAGACCATCCTTTTGGGAATAGTCTCCATTCCATCCATAACGAAACGAAAATAATAAAACTTCGCACAAAAGCTTCTATTGAAAAACAAGGTCTTTCGTGACGGGTTTTTGTATTTTCGATTGCATTTGCGGTGATGCTCCTTATTCATCCACTAGAAATCACTTACAAGGCGAACTATGGTCCGTCATTAGCGTGGTTCACCCAACAGAGAATAATGTGCGTAGCTTTCAGAATGCTACAGTCCCGTTGTCAGCGCGACGTAGGAAGTAGGAGCTTCGACTGTTATAAGTCAAAGTAACACGCATTCAATTCATCTGCGCAGAATGGTTGATTTCTGTCTTATAAGCTTAGCTTATCCTTTCTTGGTGGCTAACCGTTGCTGCAAATTTTATTAATACGAAAAGAGTCGGGCTGATTTTACTACTGGACTGGAAATTTTATATCTTTTACAGCAAACGTTGGCTAGATACGGGGCTGTCTGGTACCTGGATTCCTCCGTTCTATTCACCAGCTCTAATTTGAAAAAAGTTTATGACCTGTTCACGAAAACGGCAAACATAGTTTGTACATTTATAAATTGCTTTTATAATTTCCAACTTTTTTCAAGAGTGAGACGGAGCGAAAGTTTTCCTTTCTTCTTCATTCTCCAACTCATCATGGTATCTATAGCGTTACTAGCCCAAGTAAGGAATTTATTGCGCAGTTAATTCGCATTTCAAATTCTGTTCAAGTGTCTTATCTTTTCCTGCCGACTAACATAACCGTCATGAAGCTTCGGCGGCCAATGTGCATGGAGGCAGGTCTGTCACTTGTTTTCAGAACGAGGGAAGCTATTGAAGCCATCCTTGTGTGGTATTTTGAGCGAAATATTATGTCTGCATTTAAATAATGCACAATCAATTTTATAGGTTATTAGCATGTGCATTTGAAGAACATTGCATGAGCACGCCAGAAGCAAAACTCTATTGCAAGTTTACTCGTGATCGTTTCAGCGACTACGCCAAATGCCACCGATATGACCAATCCATTACTAACCTGTTGTTGGCAAATCAATTAGGTTATAATACGAAAAGGTGGAGCAGCGAGCTTAATTATTTCTTTAAAATTCGACGTGGCCAGTCAGATGCTGCTTTCAAGCCTTACGCATGTCTCGTTAATAATAGTCAACCTGTTAAGTGATGGTAATAATAAACATTTCATAATATCGTACGGTTTCCATTTTTGGTGCGTGGTATAGTTTTCATTGTTATATGAAATGACATGGTTTTTGTGATTTTTAATCAGTGCTCCTGTGGTCAAGCTACAAAAGCTTTTTCAGCCGATAGCCGAGAAGCTTGTGAGCAAAACACTCTGTTCCGGCAGAAGTTGGACTAAATAATGATCTGGAAGACACTGTGTACCTGCGCTGTCTACTGTATGGTACACGTTGGTTGTTATGCAGGGAGAGTAAAAGGAGTGGTCGAAATCTGTTTTACTTTTTCGCTCGCAAGGAAAAAATTGAATTTTGCGTCGTGAACATTATCCTCCGAGCCGGTTTCGAAATAGCGAGCCATAGATTAAGCAGTCCAGTAGAACGTGTGGCTGTTCACACGTTGGGAAGTCGCACAGGTTGAATGGAGAAAACCCGACCGTTTTTCCTTACAGCCGTTGGATAGTGTGCCAGGCGACCGATCGGCGGTGCGCGAGAGGGACCGTCTGCCGAGCACCGCCTCTGGCAGGAATGAAAATTTTGATTATAGGGCGACTGCCGGCCCCCACGCTGCGGGCGACCTGGCCACGGAACTGTAGGCGCGAGCGTTGCGAGAAAGATAACGACCCCCCGAGCCCCTGGTGACTCATAGCTTCGTGTACTAACCCCTACGGAAATGGGGCGGCGGCTCGAAAGGGCGCGCCGCTCAACGGTCAACAGCAGTCTATAAAAGGAGAGGTTTTGGTTGTTTGGCGTTTTTCGGTTTGGCGATTGTGTGCTTGCTTGCAACGACTGAAATGAAAATTTTTGCGTATGGCTGCGGAGTCCGGAACAAGCTATCGAGGCTCTACGAGAGCGACAGGCGCAGAGCAGACTTTTGATTTGAAGCTGATCCCTGAGTTCGATGGGTCGTCTCAGCCTGTGGCTGAATGGCTGGAGAAGGTCGAGCTAGTCTGCGAGCTGTGCGGAGTTGTCGATGTTGCCCATGTTCTACCTCTGCGATTAACGGGCGGTGCCTTTGCTGTCTACCAGCAACTCGCCTCTGAGGACCGACGAAAAGTCGAGAAGGTTAAGGCAGCTCTGCGGACTGCTTTCGCCTTGGACAAGTTTCTCGCATAAAAACAATTTACGACACGGAAGCTGGGCAGCGGTGAATCACCCAATGTTTTCCTAGCCGCGCTGGAGCGGCTGGCAAAGCTGGCCGGTGGCGTGTCCGAGAGCGTCCTGGGATGCGCTTTCGTCGCTGGCCCTGCCGGACCATGTCCAAGACATGCTACGAGCAGGAGCGCGCATGGAGAACCTCACCCTGAATTAACTCGTGGCACGCGCAAGAGCCATCATGGCTGAGGAATCAGATGACTACGAGACGGACATCGGACTTGCGGCTCCTGGGGCTCGGGACGAGAACTCTGGCATACGCTGCTTATGCCTGTGGCGGAGTCAATCATTTCGCCCGGGAGTGCCCCACGCGGCAGCGCACGCTTGCTGCCGGTCGCGGACCCCGACGAGTGTTCATGGACCAGGGAAACGGAGTGAGGGAGGAGGCGCCTGCGCCAGCCTCCTCCTGCCTCTGACTGTGGCGCTGCCGATGGTATGGATGAGGGTGAATGGTGTGAGGCGCCGATTGCTCGTGGATACAGGATGCGCTAGATGTATCGCCGATGCCCACTGCTGCGAGGGATGGAGGAAACAGCGAGTTACCGTGCTCACGGTGAGTGGAGAGCAATTCCCGTGCATTGGAGCCGGCGAGGTTACACTGCGACCGCCTGGAGGAGGGTGCGTTACAGTCGACGTGATAGCCTCGGACAGAAGGCCGCTAGATTTCGACTTCATATTGGGTATGAGCGGAATAGCGGCCCTCGGAGGAGTGGCGGTGAGCAAAAAAGGAAAAGTGCGCTTTGGTCCACTACGCACAGAAATCTGCGCAAGCGTCGATGCCAAGCTTCGCATTGACGAGAAAGATTTCCTGGTAACGTATGATCCTGCTGTTCGCTCCTGGACGGCCGCTTGGAAGCGATCGAACGGCTCAGCCCCAGATACCCTCTCGAACCGAATGGAAGAGTAGCGTCCAGCCGCGGCAGCCAGAGCGGCATATGAGGAGGAGTTGAGCTCTTGGATTCAAAACGGCTGGTTAGTGCCGTACGATGAAGAAGAGATGGGACCGGCAAAGGCGTTGATTCCCCTCATGGCAGTCATTCAGCGCAGTAAGCAGAAAGTGCGCCCTGTGATGGACTTTCGCGAGGTAAACGCCCATATTGACGCGTTCACCGCATCCAGCGATGTTTGTGCGCACAAACTGAGGGAATGGCGTCGGCAAGGCGTGAATGTGTCCATCTTGGACTTGAAAAAGGCTTACCTTCAAGTGCACGTAGAAAAGTCTCTCTGGCCTTACCAAACCGTGATAATCCAAGGTCGGCGGTATTGCCTCACCCGGTTAGGTTTCGGCCTAAACGTCGCGCGTCTGCAGGTTTTCGTATTCAAATGTGTTAGTTACGTTTGACCCGTTTATTTTCAGAAAAGATTCGAAGTATAAGAGAACGTGTGGCCGATCTGTCGACCTGCTTCGCAAAATGGACGGGTCAAATGTAACTAACGTGTTTGAATATGAAAACAGTACCAAAAGGCTGTTTATAATACACAACATTGGTGAGCTTCAAGATTATGTTTCACCCTCTACGCTTTTGATCAGTTGAAGCAGTTGGACTAAAAAACTGGCTTAACATTGAAAGGAGATCACGACTCTCCACTAACCCGCTGATCTGAACACATATTAATGTTTTGGTAAAACTTGAGCATTCACATTGGTAACGTACGTGTTAAGCTCTTGACAGTTTGGAAAGGTGGATCTCTTCAACAGCATTTGCCGCAATGGTCTACAAATGCTACAAAAACGAACAGCACTATCGAAACGCCTGACTAAAGAAAGTTTTCAGAGCCTTATGAACCGCAGTGCTCTGTGTTGTAGTGAAACATTGAACAGTTGACCAGAGCAGTACTTGCTCTCATTAGCAGAATAGGATCGCTTATTGTTGCAAGTGAATAAGTTTATTAGAAGAACTTTTTATAATGTACCAGCTTCTGGGTGCGCAATTTCATCTGGAAAACCGGTACGTTGTCTTCCTGTTTACATTTTTCTTCTTTTCGTCCTCTGCATACTATTTCTGGTGTCGTTCCGTTGGACGCCAGCGAATTGTGTCCAGAAAGCTCACAACCTGCAAAAAGGTGGATGTTGTGACGATTGCCATTGCTGTTTTCGAGGCTTACCTTCCTCACTTCTGCCGTGCAGGAAGGCTGCGAGCTCTGTGCACTTGGCTAGCTTGACGATCATGGCGGTGATCAGGTTGAACACTACCAACAATGGATTTTTCATTTTTCTGAAAGAGAAGCAAACTTTCAAGAATTGAAGAGGAGGAATGTTCCGCAACGATAATTTAGACATTCGTCAGTTGTAATAACACGATTGCCTAATTTCTATTGTAAGGAGATCACTTGTAGAGCGCGCTCAAATCGCTCCATCGCATTATTCTGAAGAGCCCTCAAGCTGAAGAGTTGGTGAAACTGAGAACTCGTGCTACTCTTAAGTACAGTAGCCTGTAAGGACCTGAGCAGGTAAGTACTCATAATCGGAAGCACGCTCCTGTTCAGCAAGCTCTTTAAACAGCTACTCTTTAAGCAAGTTGATACCACTCGTTGCTGCCATCCTCTTGAACGTGAATACACGTTTGGAACTATTAAAATGCGCTTTAATAGAAACTGAAGCTAATGCCAGGTTGCCAGCAATACAGTGTCTACGAAGTTTCCTACAGTGCTGTTCAATAGCTTCTACAGAGCGGAAATGTTCTTGCATGCTCTTTCAGGGGTGCAGCGAAATGAGTGCAAGCACATCCGTGAGCGACGATTGATTTAAACCCACACCGCTACCTGCTCCATTAAGAAAACGAAATAAAGAACTCACCGGCAAGACGTGACGGAACTTGCCCCCTCTGTCTCGAGGGACCTGTTCTTTATACAGCCCGTACGCGAGCTATACACAGATGAACAGACCTCAAAGACGAAGAGACGATACGACTACCCGCTGGGAAAACGACTAATCGCAGACAGTACAATAATGTGCAGGTAAGCGTGCTGACGACTGGACTAGCATCGATGAACGTGATTATCTTTATGGGTTGTTTAAAGCATGCACTTGATGATCCCTTAGTTCATGTTGTCCGTTATCAAAGTTGAGGTCGAGTAATGATTGTGAGTGATAGTGTGTGGTCAGCAAAGCGTTCTAGATCGGTAGTTTGCTCCCTCTCACCATTGTCCGATCCCATTTTAGCGGCACACTCTGTGCATCACGTGATTGCCTTGAGTCTTATAGGAACTGCGACAATTATAGGACAGCTATGCAATTTTTCTTTTATTCATCCATTCATCGCAACAAGAAAAGAAAAGCTATGCAATAAAATAAAGCTGCAATATGGTGTTAAACGAAAACATTAACAATCGTACCCCAAACAGCTACCATTGGCATGCTGTGAAGGGTGCGCTTTACCTTGCCGGCGATCACTTTGCCGTTGCGCTCACATTGCAGTACCGCGTCCGGTACATAGTGAACGCTTGTATTCACTTTCAGGAACCCACGTTCCGCCGGGTCGGTTTTCATTAGCTTACATTTCTAGCGATGGGGCTGCGGAGATACGCCTCATCGGCCCCACATGTTCTCTCTGCCATCTTCTAGAATAGCCATTCTCTATTCTTTTTCCGCTTGACGCCTCTGGAGGCTCCCCTGCGGTACCAGGCCCTCTTTTCTTATTGGACAGTTGCATTTGACGTTCTCTGTACAACGACAAAGCCCTTGGATCAGACTAATGCAAGAAATGCAACACGAATAGATATCATGAAATCATTTATTGATGAACAGCAAGAAGAAACCTTGAGCATTCTGACAAACTGGACGAAACTTAAAAAGGCCGCATTAAAGAAAACCTGTGAATACGATCATTGAGATTCATCATGGCGCCTTTCTGCAAGTTCCAAGATGTCCGGCTCGAAGTCGTAGGACACCTCATACCGCGGCACCCATTATATTGCTGGTTTTTCTTAAGGAAACCGCCCTAGTGAATCCACTCTCGACTAAGTATGTTGACGAAAAGGCAACGAACAATTTTTGAGCATTTCCAACAATGTTGGAAACTTATTCCACAGATCATTCTTGAATGCATAGCATTTTGCAGTGGCTTAAAAACTTTTCATGATGCAAACTTTTAATTATGGCGAAACCCGTTATGGCTGAGAATTTTTCAATCCCGAGCTTTCGGGTGTATGCTTGACCCGGCATCAACGGAAATGGACAATTGTGAAATTGGAGACATGATATTGCTTTCCTAATTTTAAGCTCTACTTTGTGTAAATTATGCAAATTTTCTGGCCGCGATGAATGTTGCTTTGCGAATTTAAAGTGTATTTTTGCGGATGTTATATTGTAGCAATGGGTCAAGCTTAGACCCGAAGTGGGTCAATAGGTCTCTGGTTCACGGGGCCAGCGTCAGCGGGGCAGTAAATCGGCAGGTCCTCGGGTCACCGGGTCAATGGCAGGGGGTCACTAGCTCAGTCGGCCATGTGACAGTGAGTCAATAGGTCAGCAGGTCTGCCAGTAACTGGATCAATGTCAGTCGGTCGCTAGGTCGCCAAGGGTCGCCAAGTCACTTGTCAGTGGGTCATTGCGTCAGTAGGTCTCTGGGTCACTCCGCCAGTGTCAGTGGGTCAGTAACTCTGTGGCTCACCAGGTCAGCGTCAGTCGCTCAGTAGGTCATATGGCCAGTAGGCGTAGGTCAGTGGGTACCCGGAACGGGTCAACAGGTCAGCAGGCCAGTAGGTCACAGGGTGAGCAGGTCAGCAGGTCTCTGGGTCATAGAAACAGTGTCAGTGGGTCAGTAGGTCTCTGCGTCACTGGATCAATGTCAATGGGTCCGTAGGCTGGTAGGTCCCTGGGTCACCGGGTCACCGAGATACTAGGGCAGTAGGTCACTGGGTGAATGGCAATGGGCCAGTAGCTCCGCAGTTCACCGGATCAGTAGGTCACAAGGTCAGTGCCACTAGGTCAGCAGCTCTGTAGGTCACTGGGTCAGCGACACTGGGTTACCGGGTCAGCAGGTCACTGGGTCACCGGGCCACTGGGTCGCAGGTCACTAGCAGGTCACTAGCAGGTCAGGTCGCAGGTCACTAGCAGGTCACTGGGTCACCCGGTCAGTAGGTCAACAGGTCAGTGCACCGGGTCAGCAGGTCACTGGTTCACTGGGTCAGTGTCAGTGGATCAGTAGGTCGGCAGGTCACTGGGTCACCCGGGCGGTAGGTCAGTGTCACTGAGACACTGGGTCAGCAGGTCACTAGGTCACTGGGTCAGTAGGTCGCTGGGTCAATGTCAGTGGGTCGGTAGGTCGGCAGCTCACCGGGCCAACGGGTCCTTAGGTCACTGGGTCAATGGCAATGGGTCCGTAGGTCGGCAGGTCACTGGTCACCGGTCAGTAGGTCACAAGGTCAGTGCCACTAGGTCAGCAGGCCTATAGGTCATTGGGTCAGTGTAACTGGGTTACCGGGTCAGCAGGTCGCAGGGTCAATGGCAATGGGCCAGTAGGTCGGCGGATCACTGGTCACCGGGTCAGTAGGTCAATAGATCAGTGCCACTAGGTCAGCAGGTCTATAGGTCACTGGGTTACCGGGTCAGCAGGTCACTGGGTCAGTGTCATGGGTCAGTAGGTCGGCAGGTCACTGGGTCACCCGGTCGGTAGGTCACTGCCACTGAGACACTAGGTCAGCAGATCAGTAGGTCACTGGGTCCGTGCCACCGAGACACTAGGTCAGCAGGTCAGTAGGTCACTGGGTCAGTGCCACTGTTAGTAGGTGGCCAGATCACTGGTTACTGGGTCAGTAGGTCTTCAGTGTCAGTGGGTCAGTAGATCAATAGGCCACCGGGTCAGTGCCAGCGGCTCAGTAGGCAAGTAGGTCAGTACTGGGTCACTCGGTCAGTAGGTCGGTTGGTCACTAGGTCAGCACAATTTAGGTCAATGGATCAGTATGTCAGTAGGACATTGGGTCAGTAGGTCACTGGGTCACGGGGACAGTGTCAGTGGGTCAGTAGGTCTCTGGGTCACTGGGACAGTGTCAGTGGGTCAGTAGGTCTCTGGGTCACTGGGACA
>KN538397.1:688439-709309 GCA_000797535.1 Trichuris suis | reverse complement strand
TGTTATTTATCCTACTGTATGTTTACGAGCAGAGAAAACCTGATTATTGCCAGACTACTGTATTATTTGCGGGCAACAGGAAGAGAGCGCAAGAAGTTAGTAACATTGTGTTATTCGCATTTAAGCGCAGACTGATCAATACACATGATCGATTCTCTACTAAAACTCTGATTTATTAACTAGATACAGTGTCTGCATTCGTTTTTTATAATCGATCTTTACAAGCGGAAAAATCCAGACAGTTTATTTGTTCGGTCTGGTGGGTTTGTAAACCTGCGTTGACGAATTTAAAAGATGAGTCAGTTGTCATCACAGTAAGAAAATTGTACATGCTCTTGAAAATGCAGTACTGTAGCTTGCTTTGTTTCTTGGACTTGTGCAATTTTGTGCGTGCGCGCCATTTTGCCTAGATTAACAAAATTTTGAATTAGTGGATCTTATTTTAGCTTTGAACTTATTCTTAAAGCGAACGGTTTGTGCGACGCTGTTTTCGTTGGCAGCTTTTGCTCGTACTTTCAAGAATCGGAAGTGAAGTTTCACCTGTTTAGGTGTTAAAAAATGTCTTACAACTATGTCGTTACGGCTCATCCATCCACTGCTGTCACCTTGGCTTTGTCTGGAAATTTCACCTCTTCGGACAGCGTTGATCTACTTATGTTCAAGACAAACAGATTCGAAGTTTTCACCGTCTGCGGCGACAAATTGAACCTGCGGCAGACTGTGAAGTTGCACGCACGTATTGCCGCAGCAACTCTCTTCGTCGCGGAAGGTAATGGACCATTTCAAGCTTACGACTCAGAGTGAATTGTAGGAAGCTGTAGTACTAGCTACATTGCGTTGGAAATTATGTCCCCTTTCTTTAGCAGATGCATTTGTATGTACTGATTTGACAGATCCAACGAGTGCATGCAGTCGAAAAAGTAGATAGCTGGATAATGCTTGCATGTCCTTTCCAAATGTTGTAAGTTTGAGAGATTTGCTGTAGCGAGGAGGAATATCCCATCTTCGATCCTTCGGACAGTCAGAGGTTTAAGATTGTTTCTTACTGGCATAGAGCTGCAGTAATTACTTAAGTAACAGTTTCCTTGTCAAAGTATCCTGTTGTACTTTAGTAAATGTTCTCGTCTGGAAGTTCGTTTCAACGTTAGCTGAGTTAACATTCCAACTGCAGCACGCTTGGCATGCTCTTGCACGGTCCAGAATGTCTAACATCCGTAACGAGTGACTCTCGTGCAATGGAAGGGTAGTTTCATTTTTTCTGAACAAGCTAGTTCCAAACGGGTGCTAACACAGTCTGACCTTTTTATTAGTATGGAACGTGTTTCATGCTTTAGAAAGTGTGGCATAACTTCCTCTTAAAAATTCGACCTTAATTCAAAAAATGATGAAAAACGGATGGTTCATTTTCCTGGAGTTCTTGGGGCTGTCGCATGCCTTCTTCAGCATTGATGTAAAGCCGTAGTGCTTGTTTAGTGATCAAGTACTATACGACAGTTATAAACACGTTCTTAGCTATGAAGAATGTGAAATATATCAGTCTTAGTATTCAGGAATGGCTAATCTGTCCACAGCATCTGTCGTGAAGGAAGTGGCTGAAGGGTTCTTCAGCGGAAAGGTACAGAGTGTGTAACCACAATCGTGATAGAATGTGTTAGAACTGGGACCATGTAAGGAGGATTTCAAAGGTTTTGCTGCAAAGCTAGTGCAAGTTGGCAACCGGGTTACAACTAAGAGATGCGTTTTTGTTGCAGTGGTATGATGTTTCCAGAAAGGCGGGAACTACTGAATTGCTATCCTTTCTTAACTCAAGCTTTGTAACGTTTGGTCTCTTCCTCTATTTGCCCGCAAACATTACAGTACGCCTCACAATAATCAGGTTTGCTCAAATCGTAAACGTACAGTACGATAAACAACATCGACTTTTGGTTTTTCGCTCGTAATGTCTGAGAAATTCACGGTTCCTTTCTGTTAAGCGTGTGGCCGTCCTGTTCTTCCTTTACCGGCGAGCGTGCCGGCTATCCTGTTCTGCCCCGGCCTAAGCCTAAGCCAAAATATAAGCCTTATGTTTAGGTTTAGGCTTAGGTAAGGGCAGGACAGGATGGCTGGCGAAGTCACAGCATAACGGGAGGACGCATAACCGCAAAATCGTGTTATTTATCCTACTGTATGTTTACGAGCAAAGAAAACCTGGTTATTGTCAGAGTACTGTATTATTTGCGGGCATATACAGGAAGAGACCCCGTTTGTTTAAGTTCGGTGAAAAATGTGTTACTAAAATAGAAAAGTTCTGTAGCCGTATCCGGGTATAGTTAATTGTTAGCAGTTTTAAAATAAATGCTGTTGGAGCATCCGCGCTTCACTTGTCGCCCGTCTGTGAGACATCAGACAGTTAACGTAGGGACTCTATCGTTGTTGCAGTTTTGCCGTAAACTGATTTAGCTGTTGTACGCTGGCTAATTTGTGGAAACGTTGCAGGCGAGGACAAGTCATGCTTAGCAATTGCAACGTTGAAGAACGAGTTCTTAATATTGGAATACGCTGACGACCAAGTCAGAACAATTGGCAAGAAGATCTACGGAGAGTATAGCACCTCGTTTTACTCTCCTATGATACTAATATGGGATCCAACCCATTACGTCTTCGGCCTATCCTTTTGCGAGGCAAAATTCAGGGTAAGCTTTCTCCCGTTTTCATTAATTTTCAGTTTCCCGCCCTTCCCAACCCATTATTTTTGTCTTATTCAATCTCTTTAATGAATGCAATGTCTGCATGTCGCACTTTCCCAGCGCATTTTATTTATAACTGAGAGGGCTTCGTTATCTATTTTGGTAGCTGCATGACTAACTGGCTTTCTTGGCAGCAGTAGTGCGCGGGAACCTTAAAAGAAATATTAATATTTGTTGCTCATGTCTAGATAAAGCTCTCCAAATATGTTTTACTGAATGCTCTGTGCGTTTCATTGAAATCATGATTACTTGCTTGGTTTGAGCTTATCCAGCCTTTGCTTGCGGTACGCGATCATTGTTTCTCAAAAAACAGCAAAATGAGTTGACTAACGTATTATAGCATTACTATTCGGTTCTGCTGAAAAGTTGCCATTCAAGTTGTTCGCTTCATCTGGTTCCATTGTGTTACAGCTTATATTTATGGCTTCGTCTTTCTGCTTGTTAAAAATGTTCTTATAATTCTAGCTGATCAAATGGCGTCGTGGGGGAGATAACGAGATTACCATGAACTCTTTCATGATCTCCGAAGATTCAGTAGTTGACATGACGTTTTTGCCATGCTGTCAAAAGCCTACCATAGCAATGTTACACTGCGACAACTTCGGTAGACGAATTCAAACTCATGTGGTTGACGACAACGTGCAGGAGTTGCAGGAGGGTAAGCTTCTATAAGCTTCCTTTGCAGGCAATTCCAACATTCGTGCTTAGGTCCTTGGAAGAAAGATGGCGTAGAACCAGAAGCAGTGTCCATTTTGGCCATACCGCCACCTGAACTTGGCGTGCTTGTTCTTAGCACCGAGTCCGTTATCTACTTGAACGAAACTACCGGTTGTCACTACGTGGGACCTCTGAATCAATACCGAGCGCCGTACACGAGTTCAATCTTCGTGATTGAGCCGCGCAGGTTTTACATGTTCGGCGATGTGTTGGGCCACATTTTTCTCGTAACATTGAATTGCATGGACGACAGGTGCACTGGAATAGATGTATTGATGTATTCTAATTTTTTTAAAAGTCATGGACAGTGTTGTTTTTCAGGTTGAGTGTTTGTTCAAAGCAAGCGCACCGGAATCCATTTGTTATCTGGGCAATGGCCTTCTGTTTATTGGTAGTCGACTCGGTGATTCTTATTTACTGAATATCATGGACGATACGAACACTATTAATCCAGAGTGCGTGAAAATCATCGAGGAGTTTTCAAACTTGGGACCCATTGTGGATATGCTTCTGGTTGACTTGGAGTATCAAGAGCAGAAGCAGATAGTGGTTTGTACAGGTCATCCTGGTGGTGGTAGTTTGCACGTTGTCAGCAGTGGTATATGCGTCAAGGAGTTGTTCCAAGCTAAACTACCTGGAGTGTTGGCACTCTGGGCGCTCAGCTATTTGACCGAAAATTCAGCCAACAATCTCTGCCTAGTTAGCTTTATGAAACATACCAAGACTCTGCTCTTCAAGGAGGATGAAATTGACGAAATCGAAATAGCTGGCATTGAAGTAGACGATCGAACTCATTGTGCGGCTAATGTTGGTGATATTAAGAACAATAAGATCGTCCAGGTGACTCCTGGTTGTGTTCGCCTGGTCGATGCCTCTTCGGATGGCCATCTAATAAGTTGTTGGGAAGGGAAAAGCGACGATCCCATCAATATGGCTGCTTGCAATAGTTCCAGCGGCCAAATTGTCCTTGCTGTCAGGAATAAGTTGGTTTATTTGGTTATCAGCGATGACCAATTGCAGGAAGCTGGTAGCAGTTGTTTCGATAGTGAAATATCTTGTTTGGACATTTCCTTCGCTCCAAATGGTTCTTCAGAGATTGCCTGCGTCAGTTTCTGGATTGATATATGCGTCTTACTGATTCATTTGCCAACAATGACCGTTTTGAAAAAGCAGCAGCTCGACAGCGAGTTTATGGCGCGATCCGTTCTCCTTGCTCGATTGCAAGACACGTTGAATCTCTTCGTTGGTATGGGCGATGGCAATTTAATAATATACGACGTTGATGAGAAGAATTGCGAGTTACTCAATCGTTGGAGCGTATCCGTTGGCAGATGTCCCGTGTCGCTGAAAGTTTTCAGATCAAAGTAAGTTATAATGATAATTCATTGCACTGTTACGACTGCGACTTTTAGAGTCACCATGAACTTTTCTAGTTCTTGTTCAGATATTTTGAGTAAAGTGCAGTTGCTTTAATGCTTAGCTTGAGCTTTGGTGGTAGTGTTTATGGCACTTGTGTAGATAATGCTTTCATAAATTGCGCTGCGTAAGCTGCACAGCCTTTCTGTTGCTGAACGCTTTGTTCTGTTAGAGAGGGCGGACTCTATGGGCAACTTTAGAGAAGGCTTTTTGCGCACGAATTAAAGTGTAACGCTATTGCGGGGTTAGTTTTCCGGTTCTGAAGTGCCGGAAGAGTTGAGTTTTTGTAGTGCGATAAGAGGGAGCGAACGCTTTTGCTGTCTTTAAGCAATGCATACGTGCCCTTTAGTTTCAACGAAACCTTAAATTTCATGTATTTCAGAATAATAGAAACAGTGCAGGGCAGTGGTGTATCAACATGCAAGAATGCAAATTACATTATGGTTTGCTCAGATCGGTATTCCGTGGTTTATGCGAACAACGATAAACTTCTGTTTAGCAGCGTTAATATTCGTGACATCTTATGCATATCGCCTTTGAATTCGGAGGCGTACGAGCAAGGTTGCGTTTTCACAAATGGAGAGATGCTGTCTTTTGGTGTTCTTGATAACGTGCAGCGCCTGCATGTTCGAAGGGTGCCACTAGCCGAATTTCCAAGGCGAATAGCTCAACAAGTGGAGACGTCAACGTATGGTGTAATTACCGTAAGGTGTGATGATGGATACGGAAGCAAGGGTTATTTAAGCGAGTTGGAAATGGTACCAGCCAGTGAAATGGCCTTTCAGCAATGTAAGGCTGCCCCTAATGCACATGAACGACTATCAACGAAAAATGATTTTTACTCCTACAGGAAGATTTCTAGCTTTTTAATCCTGGATCGTCACAATTTCGACGTTCTGTACAGTTACAGTTTTGGGACTGATGAAGAATGTTGTGCCTTGACTTCCTGTCACTTAGGAGATAAGAAGAATCCTTTGTACGTGGTAAGGTGGTTGTATTCAGTGATCATTTGTCTGTCAATTTATAATTTCGTATGTTCAGGTTGGCACAGCTTTCAACATTGTGGAGAACGATTGCGCAGTGGTAGTGCAAGGGCGTCTTTTAGTGCTTGAATACAGCCGGCAAGATTCTTGCAAGGAGGGATCTTTGTCACTTTTGTGTTGCAACTATGTTAATGGTACTCCAGAGGCAATAATCGAGTACCACAGAAAACTATTGGTACTTGTGAAAGAAAATCTTTGGCTTTATGAATTTAAAGCAGACGAAGAAGGGGCTGAATTGATACAATTGGCTTCGTACACTTCATTTGTGTCTTTGTTGTTTGTTAAAGTGAGAGGAGACTTGATTATGTGTGGCGATCTGCAGCACTCCATCACAATACTTAGGCATGAAGACGGGAGTTCTGAGTTTAATCTCGTCGCAAAAGATTATTATCCAAAATGGTTGACTGCAATCGCCTTTGTCAACGATAGGGAGTACTTGTTGGCCGACACTTTCTTCAATTTTTGTTACTCTGAATGTTCTGGCAAACGGCCAGTCCCTGATGGAGGGGAGTTGATTAAGGTAAACCGAATTGGCAAGTTCTCTCCTTAAGGTTATTGTTGCAGGCGTCAGGCTACTTTCACCTCGGTGAATTTGTCAATTGCATTGAACGTGGTTGGATAGTTTTGCAAAACTTTAAAGCTTTATGCAAACCGCTAAGCCCACCAATGGTTTACGGCACGGCGGAAGGTTCGCTGGGAGTTGTGTGCCAAATATCGGCAGAACACTTTAAGGTACACTAATTTTTTTCAAACTTAACCCATATTAACATGTTGATTTTCGTGCAGATATTGGACACTTTGCAAAAACGCATAATAAGAATGCTACCATCTGCCGGAGGCTTAAATCACGGTCGATGGCGTGCTTTCGAATCGTGTAGTATGCGTCATGCGGTGGAAAGATTTGTGGATGGTGACATAATCGAAAGTTTTCTAACGTTTCCTAAGGACGTTGTTGCGAAGTTGTTTGCCGATGTTGCCAGACAGCTTAACGTCGATAATCCCTCGTTTTCGCTGTCCGGAGCCAAGGTTTTGGAGATTGCTGAAGATCTAAGCAAAGTTCACTGACTTGCGGGTGCAAAATTCACAGACTGAACATAACTTGTCATTTTCACTAACGAACGTGTTACTTCTGATGCAGTTAGAATGTATTTATTATTTTGATATGAAGTAAAAGCCTAAAACAGTGTCACTTGTTTGTTCTAGTTACGGCTTTCCAATTTTAATGCTTACGAAGTTGCTGAACGGCGGGTGAAGATCAAAGACGGCAGTTGAACTTTTTTTAGCTTTCTCGGTTAGCTCATATTGTGACGTTGAATAGTCGTTTCTTCAGTTAGGAAGACATATAAAGTGCATGAAATTTTTGCGGAATAGAATCGGTGCCTTCTGTTTAAGCAAGGTGGCAAGGCATAATGCAAGCAGTATGAGAGGCCTATCTATTCCCAGCGAACTTAGATTGTTCATCACGAATACTCCTATTTTGTGTAATCCATAAGTAGGAGTAATGTTAAGAAGAATTATGCCCTCCGTAGCATTATTAATGCTGAAATATGTAGGATAGCTGTTATGGCGTCCATTCTACAACTTCTTTTGCATTTTAAGGTGGTATACTGTTCCTGAACTTTTTCCAGCGTACTGCCACGGAAGAACGAGTAAGCAAGACTTAGCCACAGCGGGGCAATGACTTTTTCAGAAAAACTAGGAAATAATGGGAGAACGTCAAGTACGTCCAAGCTGCTTAGCTTGGGCACTGTGAATAGACCGCGTCGACAGAAATTCTTCCAAAGTTTAGCTTTCGAGGCCAACGGCCAAATTGTTGGATAGCAGAGCGGACAGTTGTACTGTTCTTGAAGCAGATCTTGGCAAGTCCACTTGCTGCTTGCCTGGAGCAGGTTGTTTCCAAGCCACCGTTTCGCCGTTCAAACAGTTGGACGCTACTGGATTGAGCAGGCTGAGAGTTAAGGTTTTTTTGAGTATATGGACTATGGAGCGCAGATTGGCAGGCTTAGGTCAACCATGCGGCGTTAACGCCTTTAACATCACGCTGACGACGGGACAAGGTCAGTCCCGAAAGCTCCGTTATACGTTTCGTGTACGATTAAAGGTTTTTGACTCTTATTTCGCACCGACGACAAAAAAACAGGAAAAAGCCGTAAGTAGCAATATCATGAAATTTAATTCCTGTTACCAGAGAAGTGCAGTCTTCAAACTCATTGATAATCTAGTAATAGTTACACGCTACTGAAAAATCGTCAGAGATCTAAAAACTCAGAGTTTCTGCATACTTTTTATTCAGTGAAGAAAAACTGTTTATCATGTTTGACAAGAATGCTGCATAGAACTTTGCTGCGTTAATAACTGTAAATCCTTCTGACAATGTCGAAGAAATCAAAGAAGTTTCATCGATTAGAAAGTGTTTTATTAGTAGGGCCGTAAATGTCTAAACTAGAATTGAAAGCATTTGTTCTGAGAGAAACCTTAAAATCAGCACGTTGTTGTCGTTGTTATTCACAAATTTGAATGAACTTCATTCTAGGCGAGGAAAACTGGTATTCAACACAAGAACTATAGTTATTCAAAGTGTTGCTTTTATGAGGTGCATGTATGCTGCTTAAGTTTACACTTGCTCTTTTAGAACACGAGTTTAAGTGATTATTTTTGAACGTAGTGGGCAGTTCAAGATTTTTAGTGCTTGCCGTTTCATCATCATATTCACACTGTTTCCATAGCTTGATTGCTTCCAGAATAGTTAGAGGATCAACTTCGTTAAGTTTTTCCATTGGTTGAAATTCAGAGTCATTCCTTTTAATGCGTGTTTCCATTTTCGATTTTAATGCAGACAGGCTGTTCAGTTGATCTTCATTTTGTGATTTAGTCTGCAAGAATTAGGTAACTTAATTACTCATGAACGATACAGTTTCAAATGCATTGAACCAAAGCAGTAGCACACGCAAAGATTTGCAGGTGAATCTTGCAGACGGTCAAATGTAATAACCCTGCCAAACACTGCGAACTTACTTTTATTAGATCCCAGTATTTTTCAAGCAAAGCTGCAGCCGCGTTACTGTCCTGTGGAAATCGAAGGTGCAAAAGCCGCTGCAAGCGGTTAAATGACGTCTTTACAGCTCGTGACTTAGGCAAAAAGCTTACTGTGTTAAACACCAATCGTAATGTCAAGAATTCTCTGAGATTGTTATCATTCGTGCGGTCAGGGTGCAAATTAATTCTAAAAATCTTTTTCTTCAGCTTGAACCTCCTTATTTCATTCAGGTTAAATTCTTTAATCTTCTCATTTTCGATCATGCCGTTCTGGATGAGGAACTGTAAAAGCTACAAAGGTGTAGTTTCACCATTACCTGGACTCGTTTAACCGTCAACTTGTCATTAGTCAAGAATAATGCGCCATGATGCCACTTGTTTTCCTTGTACGTGCACGTACATTCAATGTCGCAATAGTTTAGTAGTGTTTCTTCCAGTGCAAGTATACTGGACTGCAAAGGTGATGCATATTTTAGACTAGTCCAGTATAAGCGGAGCTGTAAATCCCACCGGTTGAAAGTTGGCTTTGTTTTTCGCGTTTCTTCGGAAAAAAGAAGCAAGTCTCATTAGGAGGAAAGCATAAAACGGACTAGGCGTCCCGTCACGTGACCTGTGCAGTGAGTAAGAGAACACTGCATTGCAAAAGAGGCCTTATGGTTTAACATAAGTTTCGTGTTTTAAAGCATAACCTGACTATCATTATTTCAGTTAACATTTCACACATATGATCACGGTGTAAAATGGAGATTTTCCGTTTATTTAAAAAGAACGGGGTTCCAGATGGTAGGTGATCCGTCATCAGGCCAAAATGGCGCCATTATATACTGGCAACGAATCGCGTACGTCGTAAAAGCATCGTTATTTCTCAATAGACACTTGTGTAATGGAAACTAACGCATTATAAGATGAAATTAGGGAAATGAACCTGACGACTACAGGCAGGCAGTCAGTCAGTCACGACGCTACGGTGGACAGCGGCCCAAATCCTTCGCCGTCATGGTAACTGCTTGTATGATGTACATGTCAACGGACTGGTGAAGCACGTAGTGTAAGAAAGAACGTGCGCATCGTATCGGGGGACAGTAGGGTTTACAAAAAACAGAACACGTGGTCGTTGTTGCCTGAGAGAGGTCAGCTCGTGTCTCTCGTGCTTCTGTCTTGCTCCGTCTGGTTGTGACAAAGTGTTCGTGTGCTCGTCTGTCTGTTACGCTGGTATGGAGAAGACATGCGAACAAGAGTCCCTCAGGTGTCCATGTCAAACGGCTTCAGTTCTCCTGTTGTTCAGCACCTTTTACCTGGCACCTTCAGTTACTGCGGTTGCGGTATCAGGTAAACAGATCTTCCATCGAGATTACCTGAACGTCGCAGTCGGTAGCCAGCAGTCCACAATGGCACATCGCTCCTGCAGGAATACGCGCATGCCACGACGGTTATCATGCGGGTTCTTGCCGGTAGTGATTTCATTGGTTTCCCACTCCGGTATCCCCACTAAGGCGGTGCAGGAGCAGTCCGCTACGCAATGCAACTAGCCTCTGAGAGGTCGATCAGTTACTGACATCTTGATATCTTAATCTATTAATATTGTAACAGGATGAGTCAGTCGTACAAAGGAGTAGCAGGTTAGGATCACAGCAGTACCGAGACGGAGAGTAATACGCGTGGCAGTTGTGCAGTGCGCTAGCGAGCTGCTAGGTTGTGGTCGTTGCCGGTTGTCGTGTCGCAACGTGTCGAATAAACGGTTCAGCATACTGTCGTGTCTCCCGTGTCCTCGCGTGGTGGAAGCCCTGGTGCAGAGGCCAGGCTGTACGGTTGTGTTCTATGACAATACTGACAAACAAGGTAACAAAAGTCTTACATAATAGTCACGATATGTGCTTTACTCTTATTGAATGAACTTAGAGCTGTTCTCTTCTTGTTATGACATAAAAGGAAGCAAGGGTACTTTAAGATGACTACGTCAAAGCAGAGAAAGCTTCTCCAGAAAAGAAACTGGTTTCTCGAAGTTGACAGGTTCGTTGGAGTGCAACGCAGGCGTCTACGGCCGCTGTACATCAACTTTAAAGCATGACTCAGTTGCATTATGTAAGCCACAAGTTTGGAACGAATCGACCAATAAACCTAAATATCAATTGCTTATGAAAACAACATAAATCCATGCAAATTGTCCTTACCAGCCCAGCAAGCGCTCGACAGCGCCACTGCATAGCCGACAAGTATACCTTTCAGTGCAAGGCGTGAAACTGCGCTCTTTTTCTCACTGCAAATAGCTCCATACGTTCCCAGCTGGATTCCAATGGATCCAAAGTTAGAAAAATTGCAAAGGGCAAAACTTGCCATCATTTGTGTCCTGGCCTAAAATCCCAGAAGTATAATGAATGCCTCTGACTACTTTTGCAACAACTTGAAACCCTATATTTTTGTTGGCCAGGTAACTTTCTAATTATGATCCTTCAGACTGAGGGAAAACAGTGCGGAACTCGCGAGTATGAGTTCGGTGCTTTCAGAACTTCCTAGTTCTCTAGAGCGTACACAGTTTGTGGTGTGAAATTCTTCGGGGAATGATGGTCAGGTACTCATGCCTGAGGATTGAAAGCTACTTGGTTTAAACAAGCCGACGTGTGTCAAAATTAATCATCCATGTGAACATAAAGAGACAGACTTTGGAATAAATGTGATAAACCGATCGTCCCACCTTGCGAAGCCGAATCAGACGAAATTGAATTAAAACTTATCTGGATGTTCGATTGTCTAAATCAGGAGGGAAGCAAAAATTCTTAAACTTCATCATGAAACATTTAAAACTCTCAAATACAGGACTGTTTTCACAATGCTGCACAGTGAGCTTTTCTAAAGGCAAATTCTGCTTCTGAAGAAAAAGCCATCGTTGTTGAACTTCTTTAATTCAGTTAGACTGCCTGAAAACCGCAACAGCTTGCTTTCCTCTAATAGTACAAGTTTCACTGAACCCCTTTGCTTCACTATTGCCCTTATTTCTGGAACTCCGTTATTTTTCACTTGAACTTGTTTCGTTAGAGCTGCAGAACAATTTCTGTTGTTAGACACGTTAATCAAGGAAAACCTGTCGCACACTCATTAGTAGAAAAGTCAGAGGTAATGATGGCTTCGGGTAGAGGTGAATCAGGTCGTTCTTTGGCAGAAGAATATGGAGTTGGGACTTCGATACTGTCTGATATTAAAAGAAAGAAATAAAGCATCACCAAGCTTTCTACACACTCAGCTAAATAAGACTGGAACAGGACCGCAAGGTTAGAAAGAAATGTTTGAACGAAGAAATTGAGCAAGCATTCTATCCGTGGTTCATGCAGCAACACTCAGGTGGACATTTGCAGCCTGACCTCTTGTTATGCGCAAAGCCCTAAATTTTAATTACAGGATGAACGGAGCTATAAGTCTCATAACTAGCTGTGCTTGGCCTGAACAATTCAAGAGGCGATACAGTAATCCAGAAGAAGAAATTTAAAGAGAAAGATCTTCAGCAGATGGAACTTCTGCCCGTAAATTCAAAGGAGAACTGGAAACGATATTTGGCTGAGGAGGAATATGAGGAAGACTCCATTTATAATGCGGATGAAAGTGAACTGGATTCGAAAACGCTTCTGACAAAATCACTGGTGTCTAGTAACGGGTAAGGTGCGCCAGCATGAAAAGCTAGAAGCGAACTTTTAACTCGAATGACTTGGGCGCAAATTCTTCTGCAGAGCACCTTATTTCGTTGTTTCTTATGGGGAAAGCAAAGAAACTTTGACATTCCAAAAATATCAAGAATCTCTCAGTTGCGTTGTGGCAGAGCGACTGGTCGGTCTCACCCTATTCCACCTGGGTGAGCAGCAGTTGCACCCAACTCCCCTGAACTCTTGCGGAGTTCTTCGCCGAATAGCTCTGCATTGGACTTCCGCTGAGACACCTGCCGAGCCTTTGTTGAACGCTGCATTCGGCTTTCAACAGGGCACCTCCGGCGCATTTGACTGACAACCGCATATGACTTTCAACCCGGCGTATACGTCATTGTTAGAAAAGTAGCCGCCGCACCCCTTTTCCCCTATATGTAGGCAGAGAGCTAAGATTCTATAAAACAGTAATTTTGTCGCTTTGTGGGATTTTTCAGACGGCCGTCAAGCGAACTACTTGACAGGCAGACAAAAGTGGAACTTTCCAAAACCTACTACACTGAATACATTGCATTTCGTAACGGGTGCGTAAGTTTTCATGGCAAACTTGTTGTACAGTGGGACCAGTTGATAATCAAGTTTTTACTTCAGAGCTTTCGGATCCACTCTTGACCCGTCATCAGCGGTAAAGAATTAGTGGAAATTTTTAATATTTGCTCCCATTAGTCGATTACTGGTATTTAAAAATAGATCTAATTGTAAACATTTATCTGCAGTATCCTGAAGTGTAAAACTAAAGTAGTGAGGAAAGAAGAGAAGAAATAAGCATGCTTTTCACTTGCCGATAGTTTTCCCTGAGCAATGAATCTTCCCATAAGTTGGAAAGCTATAAGCTCATTTAACACTACGCTTGTGCCCATCAGTTCAGCCGCCAGTAGATTTTCTTCTATTCGCCGGGTCATGTCTGTTTCTTCACTAAAGCCAACAATAAAGGCAGCAGGAAAGAATGCGTACCCGAGGATCTTCTTGAAAGTCATTTCTTTGCGCAGTCGAATAACACAAAAAGTGACATACCTCCAAGCTTAGGTCTAGTATACCGACGAGATCTCCAAGCCACCGTATGCAAGAGTTTGTGAGGGCCAGGAGGGCAACAAATACGACCAAGTTCGCTCCCATTTCCAGAATAATCTTGAGCGCATTCGTCGCGCCAGCACTTATGGCATCAAGAAGATTTTCATGAGGACTGAAGTTTAAAATTTGAAACACAACATAATATATAAAATTTGGATCATTGGGTACTTAACCTGGGATCGAATGATTGAAAGTTCAACTTGCCTTTTATCTAGTTTGAAGTTGCTGTTCCTTGTTGTTGAAGGCTCTGTCTCAGGAAGAGCCAGTTTTGAGCATGCCAAAGAAGCAGGTGCAGACATCAAGCTAGACGCTACCAGGTACTGAGGGCACGCCTAAAACACGAACACTATCTCTGAAACCACTTTTCTCTAGATAACAGGAAAGCGGATAAACTTGTAAATGCCTTTCATGGCAGAGTTCTGCGCTGCCTCACTCACCCCGAACATGGAGTACACTGAGAACATGGCCACTGAGGATGAGGCAAATCCAGAGCAAAGTATAGCGAATAGTTCGCTCTCAGTTTGCCTTGCGAGATAGGGACTAACAATTATCGCCGACTCGCACATGCCCAAAAATATCGAGACAACAGCGTGAAATGATTCGATTGCTGTAGTTGCTAGTGTAAGTTGCAGTATTTTTGCCATGCCAGCAAAGACGAGCTGCAGTAAGCCAAGATGGTACAGCAAAGAAGAAATAGATGAGAAATAAAGAACTGTTTGCAAAGCCTGTAAAGAAAAGATGCCTGTGAAAAAGATTACGTGATACAGCACGTACAGAAAACATGAGTACTGGCTCCATGCCACAAATCCGCGGCGGTTTTGCAAGAAAACCGTAAACAAATTCAGATCCTTGGTCGGCAAAACTCAAAAAAGTAATTATTTGGTCAGAAACCCATTGGATGGCTCTTTGTCCTTCTGACCATTTGAGCGTAAGCAAGCCAAAGCAAACTTGAACTGAAAATCCCCAGATAACAGGCCTCCATCGTACCTATCAGATACCTTTCCTGTCGCTCTTCTGCAAATATCTGCTTCACTTACTTCCGAGGGACGTTTGCATGATGCAAGCAACACAAAAACAATAACGAGAAAGCCGAAAAGCGAGTTAATTCTTTGCCACCTGTTATGCACGCTCATAAACGCGGTTACGACTAGAAATATGACGGGAACAGCAAGAGCTGCAACGGATAGGGTCCTAAGAAAATAATCATAGCAGTTTTCAACATTCTGCATGAACATATTACCTGTTACAAAACTGGTTGCTCCAACAAGTCATAAAGCACTGCTTGAACTGGTCTTGTAAGGATTGAGGGATCACAGCTGTTGCATACCTTCGGGAGAGATTGTAAAGTATTACCAACCATATAATTGCAGCAAAGGCTATTAATGGTAGCACAGGCTCCAGCTGCCTCAGTGAGGCAAACACCAAGTAGATATGAAAAAGAGCTAGCCCAATCGTAAAAAGTGCTAAATGCATGTATTTTTTCCATCGCTTTGGAAAACCCATGAAACATGAGAACTTTTCACGAAGCTGAATGCACACTGGTGCAAGCATTCTTGTGCAAATTGTGGCAGGATCGGAGGTGATGACTTTGCTTTGCGACCAATGTCCCTATGTTAAACTGCAGCTGATGAGCAAATAGGTACGTGTTCCTCTGCGAATCAATTTTTACTTGATTAAAACGGAAACCTTTGTACCATTGTGAACTTCTTGGTCAGTGAAAATCTTTCTTCAGATTCCGTTTCCAAAGTAGCTTTAGGCCAACGACTAGCCTGATCCTGAACACGAAGTTCTATGAAAAGCATGTCACAATAAAAGTTACCCGCGTTCACATGATCATTAATCTTCTTAGCTGCAGAATCACGGAACAAGAAAGGCAAAGCTTGGCGTGTGAAAAACAGTGTGCAGAACAGGAACAGCATGGCCAATCAAGCGAATGAGTGGGTACACTTTGCCGCTTGTCAGTGCCTTGCTGAGAAAACCCTGTCAAGTAAATGGGCACAACAGATTTCTCAGTTTTACAACCCACTTTCATGGCAGAATTTACCCAATCTTACTTTTCTTCACGCCATCGTGAAGCAGCGCTATATTATGATTGGCCAAAGGGGCATTAAAATGTCACATAGTCAGCGAACTTACGGTTAACAGTTATGATGTGTCCTTGAAAACGTCCTCAATGTTTTCTTCCTCAGTTAAGCCATTGATCCACTGCTGATTTAGAGAGAACGTTTAGACATGCCTGCGTGTAAGCTGGGTGAACATACTCTGTCAAAATAGCCTATCTATCTTACGCAGATCAAGAAAATAGCCTGCAGTGCATTCTCAACTGGTTGAAACATTCGATGCACTCTGCTACATTAAGGAAAGATCAAAGACGTTGTACCGGAAAGATAGGTTCTACTTTTCGGACGGAACGCTATCTTTAGCAGTTCTCTTTCATGCTCAGTCAGTACGAAAGATCAAAATTACCAAACATCTTGAGGAAATAAGCAGTATGCATAAACAGTATTCAAAACAAACTATAGAACTATAGAACAAAATAATCTGGAAAAGGGAGCTAATATGGAGCACAGAAGAGGGCGGAGTACGAGTTTTGATTAGCGGCAATTCTAAAAGCCTTCCAAGGAGACCAGCAAACACGTTTAGCCAGCGAACATTTATCTGTAAAAAGTTAATAGCTAAACACTATGGCCCTTGGCTTTCTTGGTTGTGCTTGTTAAGGCGTGTTGACATTTTAAAACATTTTTGAATCTCTGTCCGTGGAAAAATCAGTTGTTCGTTTGGTCTACTGGGGTCGTGTCAAAACCTTGACCATCAAAATCCTGACAGTCAAAATACCAGCAGTCAAGATAATGACAGGCCAACATGCTCTTAAAACAAACCAAACCGATGAGATACGTAAGCCTAAGCCGACATCTAGTCCTAAGCAGGCCTAAAAGTCGCTGAAGAAATCACTTTGAAATCAGAATAGATCGTTTCTGGAAAGGCATTTGCCTCATATAAAAGCACAACAGAACGCAACAATAACATGTACTTGTTATGAAACAAAACAGGCTACAATGGCGCATATGCTTCTCGAATGGTGAACACCCAAATGCCTTGTCTGGTGAACTATAATGGTATGTTGCGGCAAATGGCGCAGGGATAATCCATAATTAATGGCCAGCTTTCACGATCGTTAGCTATGTTTGAAAGCCTTGCATGAGGATGAATAAGAGCCATTTTATTTTTATGGTATTGCTGCTTTCGTAGAATACGTTCACATTCATCTCTTGCCTTTCGTTGCTGTTTTTGAAGCTGGTTATCCCTGCTGACTTAACCTTTACAGCAGAGCATAGACCAAGCAAACACCGACGGCGAAGTATGGCTGACGACCACGGGATTCCAACCTGTCAGGGTTTTGCCCTGCTCCTTAAATGACCTCCCTTTGGCGCGACATGTTTCTTGACCAGTTCTCCCCAAAAATTTCGAGTTCATTTTGCGAGCTATTCGCAGTCAACAGCCTGCCGGCAGCATCTCGTGCTACAATCTGCTTCTTGGTCTCACCATTCCCGTACTTGGAAGAGCACTGTTTGCTATGAACGTTGGGTTTTTTTAATAGATGTTGTCCCTTATGTTAAATCGAACAAGCGTTTCTTCTTTCTCAATTGTCGCGCAGGTTCCACGTTTTATTGCTGGGAACAGTTCACCAAAGGATAATCTTCCTTCCCTATCTGGTCAAAACTAAAACGCAAGTGATGACGACATCCGTCATTTAAAATAAGAAAACTGGTGTGGTGTCCCGCTTCCTGTACTTCTGAATCTCATCCATCGCATTCTATAACTGACTTGTACTGATCAGGTATTTTCGGGAGTGCTCGTGTTGTCACACAACTCAGTTTGCGTCAAACGGTGAGCGCATATCTCCATATTCAATCTCCCCTGCGTCTTCTGGTGTTCGCTCAGTCATCAACATGTTAGACAGAAACGATCACTTCAGAAGTTCATGCATCGTTTTCACCATCGGGTATCACCTTCATAATAAGAGTCTCACAATAAGAGTCCCGATTTTTGCCGCTGCCATTCCGTGACTGAAGAACAAAAGTATGCTCTGCGGACTTCGACTTTGTCAGATTGCAGGGTAGAATGAAAGAAAGCAACGACTGAATGAACGAAATAGCCAGAACTGTCTTGTGAATGTCAAGCAGATGCTTCGTTCATTCATGCGCACCAGAAGAGATTTATATAGCTTGTATTGTAGTAAGGATTTTTAAAGCTAAGACTTGCCCACACGAACTTATGCATACGCCTAATACGCTTTTTCCCTACTGCTCTGCCAAAAGGTGAACGCTGGAGGTTGAACAAGATGTATTCTAAAGGTGTCGTAGAATAGACGGCACCATTAATGTCGATACTTAGTTTCATTTTTAAACCTAATTGGGAGGTCGTCTGCTTGGTTAGGCACTTGCCACACATTTACAAACAGTCTAACAGTTCCCATCAATAAACTTGCAATGAAAAACCAGTGAACGTTTACGCACCTGTTAGGAAGAACAACTCATTCGTATACTCTTACCATCAGGTCTTTTGAAAAGCAAAATAAGGTAAACGTGTTTATCTTTCAGCTAATGAGAACTTCAGTGTTAAGAGTAGTTTTCAGGCTAAATCCATTTTGATCTTCCCGTAAAGCTTACCATATCAAGACTTGCTCCCCTAAGTTGAAAAGTCATTTAGCAGTGTAGACTTTTACCCTTGGAATTAACGTACATAGTTGCTGAAGAACTGTCGCCGAACAGACGCTAGCGAGAGGCAGAGCATAGTACACACAGTCAACAGGCTACGGCGGCTATTAACCACTGCGCTGTAAGAATTAACATATCGCGCCCCGCGATAAGAACAGCGTTTCTCATTTCTATTCTGTTTGGGCTCTCTGTCTGTGTGCCAGCCGAGAACATTCGATTTTTCCAAAAATGGTAAAAGTTTTGAGTTGCTTAAACGCAATCGTATTATTTTAGTTCAGATGCAATACAGAGGTGCGCCTTAGTCGGGAGCCTCAACGGAGAACAGTCAACAAAACGTTTTCCACGTAACCGACTGCACTGTTATCTGTTGATGCAGCTTATCTGTCAATGCCATAAAAAATATATGTTCCTTCACGAAATAGCCTTGCTAACATGCTCGTAATAACCAGTCGTTTAAATAACAGAATAAGAGTAATGTTACGTGAGCTGCAGACGCGATAGATAAAGAGCTGTCGACAGCAAGTTAAACTGACATCGTTTTGACTATAAGGAATTAACAGCTTGTAAACAGAAAAGGTTTATACTTAGCTAGACCTTTGAAAAAAGCACTCAACATTTTTCTACCATGTAAACAAGCAGGCAGAAGTGTGATGGAGCGACTTTTCGATAAAGTTATAGAGTTATTGCATTTGAAAAGGCCTTTCTTATAACGGCCTGCTATTATTGCCAGAACGACTAATTTTCTTGAGCTGCTGTCCTCACCGAGGAAAGTTATGAACCACAATAAGAATGTATGCACGTTAATGTCCCTAACGCATTTCTGTAGCTATCTTCTGGAAATCAACTGGCCGATTATCACAGCAGTTCAAGTACACTATGCCATTAATTGTGCAAAAGACTGGCATCCATAAATCAACAATATGTATCTACTTCGTGGGAGCGAACATCTCCGTTGTTCAAATGCATTTCCCAAAGGTTGACATTCTGAATATTGGCTATCTTGTAATGGGTTTCGTGTCGTTTCATTAACTCTTCCGTTAACATGTTATTGTCGTATGTATGTCTGTAACTACTAAAGGAAACCCATCCACTGAAAGATTTGATATTTCATCAGAAGAAGGTAAAATCGAAATCGTAAGAACCCTCTGGAACTGACGCGTTTCGTCTTCAGCGTAAGAAAAATAATGAAGCAAGGCGCTTATATGCCAGTGTAAGATGAACTTGACCACCGTGAACGCTGGTCAAGTTCAACAAACTTCCAGCGTTTCAACGTTTGTCGATCTTTCTGATTTTTTCATAGTCGTTTACTGCATCAAGTAAAATTCTAAAGAGAGTTATAGCTATATATATCTTGAAGAATGTATTTTAGAAAGGAATAACAAATGTGCCCGTTTAGCAAACTACATTATGCCCATGTTAAGACGTACGTTGGTAATGTTTCTTTGAGAAATGGGTATTATCTTATTCAGCTAATGATATTCATGCATGCTGTGTCTCGATCACTGATAAGGACCATCCACAGGACGCTATAGTCAGTTTAGCGCTAAAGACGGAACAAGTTAGAAATAGAGTTCAGCCGTAACTTCTTTTTTATACCTATGAAGTATACTCAGTGACACCTGTTCAGATCTTTATCTCTTTTATTTTATAAAGCTCAGGTATAATCCCCTTCTTTTAGATTAAAGTTTTTACGTTTGACGGCGTTTTGCTTGTATTTCTGCACAATACGGAAACTACCCCATCAAAAGAAATCCAACTTTTAATGACATTTGTGCATATGGGAAAAGCCTTCATAGTGAAACAGCCTTGAATTAACCTAAAATACTAACAGGTAATTATTGAAGCTGCGCCATACAGGCATACCTCGTTTTATTGCGGGATCGGTTCCTGAGCATCACAATAAAACGACACAAGCGTATTTTCTGCTTTCCCTGTGCATTAAAAAGTAATGTGTTTATGCTATGCTATGCTAAGTCTGCGTCGATGTTACGTCAAAAAAGCATTTAGCATTTTGCCCAAAGTATAACTTCTTTCGAGGTCGGTGTCGACCTTCTCAAACCTTTCTGCTGCTCTATCGACTAGATCTGCGTAATACTGTAAGTGCTTTGTTGTCGTTTTAGCATTTTTCACTGAATTTTCATTAGTCGCTGATTCTATCTTAAGAAATAACCTTCTCTGTTCATCAATTCGGTTAAGAGGTGACCACTTGTTTTTTACGGGAGGTCTGTTCACAGAACGTCAAAGCTTTTATTACGGATATACATCCCGTTCAAATTTTCGCAACAACGAAAGTTTGCGAAGCCTTCGGCCCGCAACGGGGGCCGTCATCAGCGCCAAAATTTTCTTCCTGTTCGCCACCGGGACCAGCGATTGAGGAGCTCTCGTCTGTGTCGCCAGCCGACGTGGATATACCTGTCAAGTCGAAGCTTGACTCGTCGAGGTTAACTCACACGC
>KN538397.1:669034-688278 GCA_000797535.1 Trichuris suis | reverse complement strand
CAGGGAGGCATTGAACATAGCCAATGTAGATGCGGACCAGCCGCGTGTGAGTTAACCTCGACGAGTCAAGCTTCGACTTGACAGGTATATCCACGTCGGCTGGCGACACAGACGAGAGCTCCTCAATCGCTGGTCCCGGTGGCGAACAGGAAGAAAATTTTGGCGCTGATGACGGCCCCCGTTGCGGGCCGAAAGCTTCGCAAACTTTCGTTGTTGCGAAAATTTGAACGGGATGTATATCCGTAATAAAAGCTTTGACGTTCTCTGTTCATCAATAAGAGGCAGTTCGTTATCCGTTAAAGTTATATTATAAGATAGCAGCAAGTCATTCACATTCTCAGGCTGCACTTGGAATTCCAGTTTTCCTCCTACTTGCGCTACGTTTGTGGTCGCTTCCTCTACCGAAGCCTCTAATCACTTAATGTCCTCAATGAGAGCGGGAATTAACTTTTTCCAAGCGCCTTTTGATATTGACGTTTTAATTTCCTCCCGCGAATTAAGATTATTCTTAATGGCATTGAAGATCGTGCATCCTTTCCATAACGTTCTCAATCTTCTTTGCCCAGAGCTGCCTGAGGAATCCCTATATATGACTCTAAGGAATGAGAATCACTCTAAATAGTGAGAATTAAAAGTCGAAGTTATCCCTGATCCATCAGCTGCAGAATAGACGTTGTGTTGGCTAGTAAGTGCAGAACATTATTCTCGCTGTCCATATCCACCAGAGTTCTTCGATGACAAGGAGCATTGTCCATGAGAACTAGTGTTACTATATTGAAACGAGTTTTCTTTTCTGTGCAGTAGTCCTTCAACAGCCCGTTAAAAGTCATCAGTGGACCAAGTTCTGAACAAATATGCTATCATCCAGGAAATCTGTTTCCATTTGTAAAGCACCGGCAGAATAGATTTTGCGTAATTCCAAAACGTTCAAGGATTTTCGAAATGGTAAACAAGCATTGACCAGTCAGCAGCTGCACTGGCCCTTAACAAGAGCGTCAGAGAGTCTTTTCAAACTTTGAGGCCAGACTTTGATGTTTCCTTTCTTGGTCTGGAAGCCCTATCAGGAATCTTCTAAAATAATGTTGTTTCGTCCATATTGAGTTCTGTGTAGCCACCTTGATTAGTTATCTTAGGCAGGTCTTCTGTAAAGCTTGCTGCAGCTTCTATATCAGCACTTGCTGCTTCGCCTTCCAATTTTATATTGCGGAGATGACTTCCTTCCTTAAATCTCATGAACCAACCTCTGCTGATTTCAAACCTTTCTTCTGCACTTTCCTCACCTTTTCAACCTTCATCGAATTGAGGAGATGTAGGGCCCTGCTGTGAATTGTTCTTTGAATTAAACGAACGTTGTGTCTAGTTTGATCTCCTATCCATACTACTAGGCCTTTTCGATATCAGCAATAAGGCTATTTCGCGTTCTTATTTTAGGTGCGTTCACTGGAGTAGAATTTTCAATTTCGTCCAAGAGCCTTTCTTTTGATTTAACCACTTGAATAACTGTTTGGCGCAAGAGGCCTAGAGGAGGCCTAGGCCTCGTTGGTAGAGTTTATTTTATGGTAAGGCCCGTTTCCACCTGTTTTGTTATCCGGAGCTTTCGGGTCCACCCTTCACCTGTCCTCAGCGCTAAAGACTCAACCTCTCGTTGATGGAAAACGACGTCTGTAATTAAAGAAGGAATGACCAACCAACTTACCGATAAGCAGCTATCAGTAAAAATGGAGAATACTCATTAGGCATACTTTAACGATTGATGCTCCTGGAAAGCAATTGTTCGATCATCGTAGAATTGGTGATCTGTGGGGCACGATGATATCGACTTTGAACAGAAATAGAAAAAAGTATCACTTCTGTGAATGAACTACCCAGACTGTGACGGTTACGTAGCGCTATTAAATCAAGCAGTGCCATTCATCGTACATATACACGCAGAGGAAATTATGCACTACATGACACAGCCAAAGACCTGCCGCTGTTGAATTAGGTTTTTCTGTCAAAAGGGAGTGTACGCTTTCCAAGCCTTCTAAAAATGGGAGTAGTGGTTCGCATATAATATCTACGGCAGGTTTTCGGCTGCGTCAACTTTACCTGTTCGACACACCGCAATTACAGAGAAGTGCAATAAAAGGGGGCGCAATGAAACGAGGTATGCCTGCATATGACCGCCACTACACCGCTCGTCAGGTCTTTCATTGTTTAGGCATTTTTGAATGTTCGTGCTGTCGAAAGTGCTGGGCTTTACTGATTTGATACCGTTGCTGCACCAGTTGTATACATCGTGCAGTAATTTAATTTAGTTGAATTTACTGACTCGTAATACAATTGAAGGTAGTAGCCATGCGGAATAATTAGAATAATGCTTCTCACTAAGCAGAATGCTTTTATGCCTCCCTGCTGAGACAGTACCTATTGTTAATAGCAACAAAACCAAATATGGCGAGCAACTACTGTCTTCAAATTGTGCCCGTTTATGGTTTATGACTTCAAGCAGGTATGTGACTGAGTGGCCGCTGCCTTTAAAGTCGCCAGTAAAAGTGGATGAACAGCTCTCTGAGTTTTGTGACTGCAGGACTGATGAATGGACTGTGCTAATGACGATGCATTTTTGGATAAAATTTTGCATGCGATAGGAAATATAAACTGATATTGAACAATCGCCCAATGCTTTACTTTAATTTGGTTGTGAAAAGTTTTGTCGAAACTGCGTAGCGATTTAGTCTGCATGCAGCTCGCTGAAGTTAGCATATTATGTGACGACTTATTGCCCAAGTGAATACATTGGCAGTCTCTTGAGTAGTAAAGATAACCGCAGAAGCCCCTTACTGCCCCGATATAATATCTGGCGGTTTTCACTTTTCTATCCCATTCGATGTACGCTGGTGTCTGTGATTAAACTACACAAATGCCATGTCAGTAACTGCAAATGCTTACGGAAACCATTTGTTTGTTTTAATAACAGACGCTGACATACATCGAACTGACAGAACCGTGAAAAAGCTCAAATGAAGCTCAGACCCGTTCAGACACCCGGCGTTCAACAAGGTAGTATTAGTAATTGATACTAATATATCGCAACTAACTGGCCTCAGGGAAGTTGTTGCCTACCAAGGTGGTCGACGATGAGACCGAAATAACGTAATGCAAGATTTTACAGAGAACTTTAAAATCAACGTACTTAACTATTAATATTTATAGCTGACTGATTTGGATCTAATATGTAATAAACAGGGAATGAAGTCTAAGTCATAGTACTAATGGCTGGTGTCTCTACATGGGGTGAATAGCATTGCTTCTCTCAATGACATTTAAGAGCTTTGACAAAAAGGAAGCAATTCTTACAGAACAAGTTAATTCCTTTCTGAGCTTTGGGTGCACAAGGGTTGTTAGGAAGTCAGCTCAAATGGTTTCTGTGCAAAGGCACATGAATAAAAGCGTACGTTATAAAAGTGCAAACATTTAATCCATAGTTTTGTTTTTCTTCCCTTCTACATGTCAGCGCTCAGCCATGTCCTCCTCCTGCTGTTATTCCTCGGATAATCTCTCTTCCCTATCCTAGCTCCGTTTCCTGCCATTTTCTTGGTCCAGCCTCGCAGCTTCAGTCACTTTTCTGCTAGAAGGCACAAGGAACGCGTTTCTGCCCTCCTCAGTGCTAAGCGTCCCCACTGCCTCTTTGTGAGGTCACTGATTTAAAAGAATGATTACAAGTAGGAGAAGGGTATGCAATTATTTAAATCAAATCAATAGGCATTCTACAGGTGGTAAGTTAACGAACTACTGATTTCTATTAATATTGTTACGTTTGCTTATGAAATATATGGAAACTACTGGGAATGTTTCAGATTGATCCGCAAACTGTGCAAAGTAGCAACCACTTACTAGCAGCGCAGCAGATAAATAACCATCCCGTCGCGGAGCACTTGTGGGGGAGACTTACTAACATGCATTGCCCCTTAGAATGCGATCAGATCATCTGGAGCACCAGATACTCCCTTCTCTATGTATTCTCAGCGACCCGTCACTTCTCATACCAGGAGCCAGATGCTGCATTCCGAAGTACTTTTGCTTACGGACAGTATGGGAACCTTGACAGATACGATCGTAAACGCATATACTTTCTTGCATAATAAAAGTCCGCTCGTATGCCTTGTGCATGGAAATGACAGCCTTTACTCACTTTTTACTCATGCTCTTACATTAAAGAACGCTGTAGTTGCTCAGGCAAACTTTAACTTACTACGAACATGTCAATACATTCATCATATGGTGCTACAGCTGGAGGTAGCTTCTGTCTTTGTTGAGCTATTTGGAGGGGAAAAGCCACGTTGTTGTGCTGCATTGTTGTTCTTCGATGCAGTTTATGTGCCGTCAAGCTGTTAGTTTTGAGAAATGGTTCTGGTTGCTGTCATTAGTTTAAGAGCAATGGCCGAAGGCAAAAGAGAGAAACTTGTTGACAAATGCAGCAGAAGCTTGCGGTCTGTAAAGTTTCAAAAGGGACCGAAAGGCAGGACGCGTAAAGAATGCTTTGGCCTGCCATGGTGGAAGCGCGAAAACGTTAAAAGATGTGTATTTAACGGTTCACATAATGCATTCTTGTCTGTATGCCAGCAATATGCTACGTTATACAGCGGCTAAGGTTTTTCCACCCGCCGGAAGATCATATATTAATAGGCAGCATGAAACCACGTCACACATCACTCAAAGGCTTAAGGACAGGAGCAGTTCTCAGAAAGAACAAAAACAGCGCAATGTTAATTACTGTCGTTCCAACAATAAAACTAATGCTTGTTGCATGTTGAACTTAAAAATTGGCTGGTTGATAAAATTCATGCTGAAAACGGTCACATTCTGACTCAGCTGAGAAATAGGTTATTCTAAAGAAGTTCTCAGGAATGGCTTGTTCAGCTTTATTAGGGGGATAGAGCTTTGCCAACCTTTACTATCCGTGCCAATAAAACTTACTCCATAAAACCTTTCGATAACATTGGCCCATCAATAAATCTCAACGGGAATGTTACAGAGCAGCTATAACATGAAAGGCGTATGTTAACAGATATCTTCTGTATCACAAACAAAAAAGTAAGGAACCATACTTACTATGTTAATACAACTGTCACCGTTAATCCTGCTGGGAAAGCTCATGTTCCGCTGTGGAAACTGCGTTGCTCGGTCACGAATTCTTTGTACGCAAATAGCAACATAATTTACACAGCTTAGCTTAGTTCAGTCCCCAGTTTGCTGACTAAACATGTAACGACGGGATGGAAGACAATGAATCAACGCAATAGGAGCAATGACGGAAAGTTCTATTCTTTAGCAGTGAGACAGAATTCTTTGCAAATGATCGATGCTGCTTCATCTTTTAGTCGTTAAATTTGTGCGTTCCCTAAAGCCTTTGCTCTGGCTTTGGAACATGCTAGTTTCGAAAGCTGCAAAATAGATAAGTGGCACATACCTTTACCTCAACGAGCAACAGTTCGGTCGCCAATTCATCAGGTCTTTGCTCTGCATTTACGGACGCTCACAGTTACCAATCGAAAAGCAGTTTCAGAAGAATGCAGTTCACAGAAAAGAAAAATAAACACATTAAACGTCAGACTTTCAGCTGTAGTGGAAGTCACATGCCACTAACAGCTTTCTGTTTTGTCGGGTTAGCAAAACTGCGCTCAACATTGTTTACACATAAGCTCAGCTGGCTGTTGCTGATAAAGTATTTTAACTTGTAAATTCCATCGTGCAAGTCATCCTTTGCGCAGCTAACTTTGGAATGAGCGGATACGAACAAAGTTTCCAAGTGCCGCCGGCAGTCCTCTTTGAGCAATCGCTATGCCAGCAAAATACAGAATTCAGAGCTCCTGTGCACGTTACTACTTGATGTATTGGTGATTTAAAATTAATGTGATCCGTTATCAGAAAGTAATAATACTTAGGCTATATGGATAGCTCTTGCCACGCCCTGCCTTCTATGAAAGAGGGGATTTTCCTCTTGAGTACTGCAGCTATCGGAAAAATCGATCTCCAAGAAAAGGCAAATGTAAATCTTTTGTAACACACAACTCTTAGTTTCTTCATTCCACGAAATGATTCGGGAGCGCGAGTGTGCCACAATTACTGTGTCATATCTAACTCGGATGACCGTCTTTGACGCCGTCGTTGCACCCTTCAGTTGAACAATAGTAGCCTGCAGTTTTCGTATTTGGTTGGCTGGCCAGATCTTGTCGCAGTCTGCCCCAGAATATACAATGTAGCAGCAGAAATGCAGGTGAAGCAGAGGGAAAATGTAAGTTGCTGTGGATCACAGCCTACTCTCTCACAGCAGACTCAAGATGAGTATGCGCAACCTAAGCTTAAACTGAAGAGGCACACCTGTTTGAGCAACAGGAGTGAACTTCTAAGGGACCAATTACCGTACCAAGAAGTGGGGAGGAGAAAACAGTCCTGTGGCGGGTCTTGTTGGATGCAGTCTCTTGTTGGTCAAATAGGAATCCATTCTTGGCTTAGGCTTTGTCGTACATTCATTGTGACCAGCAGGGGACAGTGACCAATAGGAATTTAAATCTTCCAGTTGTTTTACCTACATTACAGCTGAGGCACTGTGCACTGCCGGGTACGTTTCGACAAGGCCTGGCCAAGGGAGCCTGAAATGAGAAAACGAGAGATAGCTGTTCTTCGACTGAGAGACAGAAGAATAGCGTCAAGGTGCTATCAGACCTTGGAATAACCAAAGTCTAGGTGACTGCTGTTTAACCGAAGGGTGCAAGGACGACGCAACTGATTCAGGTATGACAGGGCTAACATCGTCTCACCGACAGCAAACTAGACAGTTCCCTGTGGCAAACTGGCGGCGGCGAAAAGTCCTGCACACTGCTTACAGATGCTAGGAAAGTGAAAGGTGTTAATATTAATAGTTTATCCTCTTCTTCTCTCTTGTTTCTTGGTTGGCATTATCCCCTATCGAGCTCAGCGTAAATTGAAATGCCAACACATACCTATCACCTCGTTCTCTTATGCTGTCTGCCTTTTCAACTATGGCAAATGAGGCTATGCCTTATCTTATAGCTTCTCAACCTTTTTACGCTAGTGCCCCTGACCTGGATGTTGCAAGGCCCGTTTGACCGCCGCCTTTTGGTTGTGAGAGTTCGAATGTCGGTTCCACAGGGTCAGTTGGAGAGCCCAGGCGCTAATTTGACCATGAGTCCCACTTATTTTAGGGTCCAGCAGTTTTTTGGCGCTGACTGACGCAGAACCGGCCATAGTCATACGTCTGCGGTGCAGCGCTGCCTTCGGCCTCCAACGAGTCGCCTGCGGCGGTAGCTCCCTCTTGAGAATCACTGCCTCATACGTACATTATTTCTACTTTACATTAACTGTATACTTCTCGTATTATTCAAACTTAATATGCCTGTGTTGCATTAAATAAGTAAGATTTCAAAATGATTTACAGTTGCAAAAAAACCAACACACTCCAATGAGTTCCTGAATCTTTCATACCACTACGCAAGCTTAGCGATGACACGAGTTATCCGGGTATGGTGGATACGAGTGGTAAGCATGTCGTGTGACCAGCGGGCCGGCCGGCCCCCGACCTGCGCTCGTCACGAAAACAGCGAAGGGAGACGGTCCCTGGGTCACACGTGACAGCCATGCCTGACCCGCTATTGGATGTGACCTGACCATCGCCAGGACTATATAAAGGACAGGACGGACGGTCGAGTGGTTATTATTCATTTTGATTTTTGGCTCGCGAACGGCCGCCGGCATTCCGCTTGAATAAAATGAGTGCTTACTTCTCTTGTTCTGTCGATTCAACCTACGCTACAGCATGGCAATTGATATTTGAGACTAGGTCTTTTCGTGGACTGAAATCAAGTGCCTCACTAACGCTCCACTACAAAATGGCTACCCAGAAAGCGTAGTAGTATCGCGCGTTATTTTATGTTCTTGTTATAAATATATCGTATTCCAGGTATAATTTTCAAAGGCTGAGAATGCGTAAAATCGTTTCTTACGTTAAAGTGTAGTAATCTTTTGTTCATCTTGCTAAGCGTTTCTCAAAAAGTCACATGTATCCCTATCGAAGAGATTCAGTTTTGTATGTTTTCCTCAAAGCTGCTCAACTAACCACTGCCTACGGCTTCGTTGCTGTTAGATTTCTTTTGTTTATTGCGACGCGATAACAAGCCGGGAAAAAAGGGAAATATTAATAAATATTAATGTAAACAAGACAAAAACACTGAAACTACGGAAAGCTTTTAATATAGGGCAGGTGGATTTTTGACAAAAATGACGGTTTTAGTTTGGGCGTTTCAAACGTCTTTCAGAACAGCATTTGTTCTGTTATCAGCGTTAGCTTGCATAGGCAGCAGTGTTCTCCATTTTTGCATTAGGCTTAGGCGGCTCAGAAGCGTCCTGTCGAATAGGAGAAACCTGCTCTGCGGGGGTGGTCAGTACGCTCGTACGCCGCGTAGTCCCAAGCCAAAAGTGGAAAACACTGCTACCTACTCGGGCTACCGCTGCTAAGTCATCTTCATTACCAAACACAATCGAAGCCGGCAGACAATCAAACTGACTGGAGCGACGCTTGCGTCAACACGAACTGATGTCATTTGCTTGTTCACAGTACGAGAGACACAAGAACCGGCTTTTCATAATACAGAAGTGGCTTTTTCAGCATGAAATCAATACATGTGGCCTGCCCAGACCTCGTGAGGTGTGCTCACTTTAAGCGTCAAAGCATCATGCTTGAAGAGCGACGTTTCTTGGGCAATGACTTTGCGAGCGATCTTAATGCCTCTGTCACTAGTTCGTTCAACCTATTTTTGGCTTTTCCCGTCTGTTCAGGTAACGAATGCATTTCTTCAATCTGAGATAAAGGTTTCCAATTTTCTTTGCGTAAGAATCAGGAGAACATCATCTCCTCGACGGACTGTTGTAATGTTCTGTTACAAAAGTGCCCTAACGTAACTATTTTTATTACAATTAATGACCAACGGTCTTAGGGCGATCTTTTGAAAAACGCTTCCATAATTCCCATCCGTCATAGGAATTTTCTGCTAAGCTGATGCTGGAAGAGAAAAAGCCGCGTTTTATTTCATGAGTTCTCTTGGTGAAACTACTCCACAACTTTAAAATAAGGTTGAAAATAGTGGTGGAGCAATCGACTAAACCCAACATTATTACGTCATCCTGTATGAATACATCATCGCATCATCCTGTACAAAGCATCCTTCCTCAATGAGCACCGTAAAAATCTGTAATAAGACATCGGGCAACGCTGCGGAGGTTAAAACCAGCAGAAGATAAGCGAAAGATAACATAACACCTGCAAACTACAAAGGAAAGTTAATTACAACGAACCTACAGCTTTTCGAGCTCATCTTCTATTCTTCATCTCGTGGATAAATGGATTTTCATGACGCGATTTCATGAAATGCTTAAAAAGCCTGATACTTTCAGCGATAACTGGTCCTGAGGATTACAGCCTAATAATTAAACCCACTAAACAAGACTAAAGAAAGCTTAGAGGAGGTTGCAAGAGAAGCAGGAGCTCTTTCAATCGAGTGATGAAAAATTGCAACAGCGTACGGTTCCGGCGACGTGCTGTTATCAAGTTGCTCCTTCGTGAAAGAGTATCGGGCTATGAAAGTGACTGCTAAATGTTTACAAAGACGATGTGCTTTCCTATAGCTAAATGCAGTTTTGGATTGCTGAGCTCTGTCGTGGCTGAAAATCCATCTGTGATGAAGAAAGGTCAGGTCGACTGATTCAAGTCGCCTTAGAGGAAAATGCTGCAACTGAGGAAAAGATGGTTTCGCAGAACAGGAGAACATCGACTGCAGACGCTATGACACAGAATAGGTTTTCACAAGACGCAAATCAAAATATTCAACGTGACTTCCTGAAGCTGCCAAAGATCAGTGCCCATTGGCTTTCTAAGAGGGAAAATAGCTTACTGCATTCGAAGCAGATCTTAGAGTTGTTTGAGAAACCAGAAGAAGACTTTTGGGGCACATAATAGTTGAGGAAGAGCTATGGCTGAGTCACTACGAAACAGATCCCAGCGTTAAAGCATGCAGTAGTGCACATCGATTCCGAAAGGCAGGTAATAGACTGAGTTGAACCCTGAGTGAGGGAGGCTATTCCAACAACCTTACCGTTTGCGGAAGGAATGCTTTTGATTAAGTATGTGAAGCGTGGACCTACGGTCACCGGAGAGCATTATACAAATTTACTGCATTAGCTTCGAGACGCAAAGAAAAGCGTCAAGGAAAGAACTGCATTTGAAAGACAACGCTCCAGCTCAGAGATCAAAAACTTTCACCAGTTTCATCCAGGAATGAAGGCTCAGTCAGATCCGGCCAACCACTCTGTGGTCCAGTCTCATCCCCACTCCAGTGACTACTCCTTACTTGGAAATCTGAAGCAACCATTGAGGGGCGAGATTAAGAAATGACAACGAGCTGCAGCAGGCAGTTGAATAGTATTTTAACTGTTCTGAAAAATGCTCCTTTTTTAGTCGTCTACTGAATTTGAAATCTCAATACGAAAAGTGCATTGAAGTTCAAGGATATTATGTTTGATAATAACAAAATTCTTCTTTCCTTGCTCATTTGGAAGTAGGATAGGACGGTAACCTTTTGTTCCCCATTTGAAGGCGCTATAACAGTCCTGCCGTTCGATGAACTTGGCAGTTTCCTCAGAAGTCTAAGAAGCTAAGCTATGGAAAGGCAACAGCCGTGGGTTGATGAAGAAACTATGTAGAATCAGAAAGTTTAGTAGTGCGCCAATACTTCGTTGCTCAGCATTATCAATACTAAGGACGTCTTCGAGCCAAATGCTTCACGAAAGAGAATATCAGTGCTAGTATGGTTGTTCCAATGATGACTCCTAGTGCCGGAGTCCAAAGACCAGCAATAAAAAACCCAGCACCTATAGCGTACAGCGCCATTAATGTAGCTGAGAACGCGATTTCCCTCTTATATCTCCGTTGCGCAGATCTGTGAGCATAACGCCTGAAGGTGATTCGATGATTCACGGTGTTTGCCTTTTCTTCTTCGTCCAATCTTTCAAGGGATCGTAGCATCTCAAAGAAGGTCCGGTTGTCTGCCCTGTGAGACCATTCATACTTCGTAGCTATTTCGCTGTCCTCCATGACCGCTTTACAAAACCGTTTGCACATTCTGCACGGGATAATATAAACAGATAATTCAATCCACGCGTTGTCTGTATCCAGTGGGGATGGCATAGTATCTGCAATGACCTGAAGGAAATATATGCATCAGCGGACAAGTAAGAGCACGTTAGCTAAATGTAACATTTGCTGCTGCTCCAGCATGGAAATGTTACTTTTGCGAAGGTGCATTGTAAAAAGAAATTTTCCACCGTGGTTTCTGTGAACTATGAAGTGAAAGGTACAAAGTAATTATTACCTGGTTAGTCTATCAACGTTGATCATTTCGAGAAGAAGCTTCAATTACTTGGACTACCAGACTAAGTAGTTTAGTCGACAAATGCGACTTAAATATCTGTTAATAAAGTTACTAAGTGGTCTTCACAATGCTATGGAGCACAGTTTGCGGCTTATCATGTTCCTTTACCAGTAGCGATTTGTTTCGTAAGAGAACATTTGGATCTTTCCCAATAGCAACTACGCTGGTGGACTAACGTCGCCATAGCTAACAATAAGATAGCCTTAGCCATAGCTCGCTGCTTTAACCGGATTTGCTGTGAGTTCTGGTGCTCTTTCAAGAGTGGCGTGGGCTAAACGCCACTATGCGGTATCTCTTTCTCTTTGCTAATATAGCCGCGTAACGGCACATAAGACTAAATCAAAACTAAAGAGCGATCCCAGCTAGTCAAGCAGACTACACCATTACTTCACTGTCACATAATGTACGATTTTGCGTAGCTCTGTGCAGTTGCCTACACGGAATTGATCCCCAATTTTGTTTTAGGGCTAAGTTGTACATAGTTACTACAACTGACGAGGCAGAGTTGCCGCACGGTAGCGTTTAGTCTATGTTGCAACCAGAGACGCAGCCAATTCGGTTCGAGTAGCAAGCTAAGGTAACAAGAAACCATACCTTTATAGCATTCTCTTCTGCTTTATAGAGAACCTTTTCTGCAACGTCGCTTCTGTAGCGATACTGTGAACTATATCGAACAGCGTCAATCACTCTTTGTGAGAGTTTCCTATTTGAAAGTTTATCAACGAAGTTCTGGAAATAAGCATATGGTGGACAGCGATTCATTAAGTGCCACTACGCAACTGAAAATACGTCATCCGTGAATGTCAATTTATCCTTTGTTGCCAGGTATTCCATTTTTAGGTGGCCATGGCGTTTCCTAAATAATTAAGATTAGAAAAGATGTGGAATTTCACAGTACAGCTTTTCGTTTAAATAATTCAAATAATTGGCATTGAAACGTCCAAAATATAACATTTCATGATGGATATGTACGTCCTGAATTGTGGTGTAGTTTCTCCAGCAATGTGTTCACCCATTCGCTGGTAGGGAAGGCATACATGCAGTTTAATTACAAACATCTCCGATAACATCCTACCGATACAGCTGCTCGATTGTGTAGTAGCTGATACGCTAATCTATGACATCTGGAGAAAGCTGTGACTGAAGATCTGTACGGCAGATGTATAAGTGCTCATGTATTTTTTACTTACAGAATAGACCCGGCTGTTATAACGCTTTATCCTTCAGATCTTTCAGTATTACTCTTGTTCTGGCATCAGCGAATCAAAGTGATGTGAGGTAAGAATAGCACTGACTCTAGTGTCATGTCTTCTTGACTCGCTGGGAACAGGACAAAAGCAGTCTCATAGCTCTGAAAGATGAGAGGTTTAGCAAGTGGATTTATTCTGCAAGTAAAACAAATGCAGAGGTTGGCATTACAAGAAGAAAATGACAGTTCCGCTTTTTCTGAACGCGTAAGAATGTGTTGTGGAAAGTATGGTGAGCATCCCATTTAGACTTACGCGCGACTTCCGAAAACAAACGGGAAACAAAGCATCAGAAGCTATTAGTATTGAGATTATTAATCATAACTTGTTGTGTCATCAGCACCTGTAAAAAATGTGTGACTCTACGCTTTGTGGTGAAGCGTGTTCCCATGGATTTTTGGATAGCGTCTCTTGTGGTGTCAATGCTCAACAGTACCGGACTTTTTATTCCAGATTTCAGATGCTGGATAATGGATCGCCTCCTGTGCTTCAGAGCGCAAGGAAAAGCAGGCCTAATTACCGTTACCGTGTTAGAATTATATCTTGTACCTATCGGTGCATAAGCGTTCACTGAAATTTACTAACAAGAACTGTCTGTTCAGTTGCCCCTATTTTCCACGGTTCTTACAGAGCGAAGTCGAAGAGAAAAAGGAAAGATCATTCCTGAAAGTGCCATCAAAAATAAAAGCAGATCCAATAAGAATCAGCAGCTTCTCTACAGAAGGAGAAACATCAGTTTTGCCATTGTGATTAAGCAGGTGGTGAGAATTGCAGATCCAGTGGGAATAGCTATGCCCTCAGGTAACAGTAAGGCAAACTTACCTTACCAAAATCACTTTAACGAGATGAGTTGGACCCCATCGAGGAAGATGACCACGTCCTGCGATTCCAGTCCTTCCCAAAGGGTTCAACGGCAGACCTTCACTCACTTTGTAATACACTTCCACTCCATTCAACCTGCGGACCATCCTTCGATCGATGCCTCTATCTTTCTGGTTAAACCTTATTTCCAGCGTGGAGCTATTGTAGCAGTGCTAGCAGATGTTTATAGCACTTACATAATTGCTGTTTCTTACTTCATCTCAGGATCACAATATCTAAATGAGCATGGTGCTGTCCAGTATGGAGGATAATAGGAAGGAAATGGTTGGCGCCAGGAAACAAGCTCTTCTGGGACTTCAATTCTCTGCAAGCTAGTGCATGTGACAGCACAGTATTCAACAGAAAAGTGTAGTATTCACCTCTGGCATCGCGGATGGTGAACGCGTGTATGTGGTCTAGAAATAACAATGTCGTTATTAAAGATAAAAACATAATTCTGTTCATGGTAGTAAGAAAGCGTACTATAGTGTTCATAGCTACATATTCGTTCTTGCTGCGTGGACGGTATTATTTTCAGGTCAGAAACGAGGTCAGCGGATAAAAATACGCCCAGACACCACCCTCCCCACTGACCTGTGATAAAAGCCATTTGCAGGAAAATAGGAAAATCACCAAAAATAGCTGTTCCATGTAGCTGATCACTGTCATCGAAGTCATAGACTCAAAGCCTTTTAAAGGAGAGCAATGTTTGCGTAAATTATCCAGCTGATAATGCGTTTGTTTAAACTATTGCCGAACTGGACCTCACCGCGTGCGAAAAGTGATCATTTCGTTTCACTACGCGCACACAAAAACAAATACAACACACATGTCATTTTGTAACAGTTGGAGTTGAGGAAAATTTGCCTTTTCTGACTAATTCCATCTCAAGTGTGCTTTATTTCCTGTAGCAATTACTGTTAAGAGAGAACATACACCATTTCTGCTGTTCGCGTAATAACTCCCTGACAGAGATTTTTAAAGCAGTGCTTCCCATCGTCTTCCTCGTCAACGCCCCCTTTTTGGACTAGCAGTTTCTCCAGCGTCGTCATAGCCGGAAGCTTGGTTTATCAAAGCAAGCTGAACGCCTATGCAATATTCTCAGCTGACAAAAGGTGGTGCTTCACACTGATGAATTTACTTGCTTTACTTATAAGTGCAATATGGCGACCGAACTTCGCTGTCAGGCTCGAAAGCCATGCAGAGAGACGAGCTTTCCACGTTCGGCTCTATTCTAGTTAGCCGGAGCCTCAGATCGCCCCGGTTTACAATTTGCAGTTTGTTCCCTTAGTTCGTTAGCAAATCCGCAACGGCACTAAGTTCACGTTGAACTGGATACGAAGAACGAAATGAGATGAGCAGCTTTCTTAACCCACTCCACAATCCTGGGTATAAGCGTGGGATATCGCGTTGCAGCCACTAGGCCCTGTTTCCAAGTTTAAATTTTGGCTTGAGCTCCTCATCGGGCTGTAGCTCTAGCAACTTCCTTCAGTTGTAGTTCTGCATTCTCATCTTCAGTGTCTGTGATCCAACCTGGGACCTCTAGTGAAAGGATATCTTCAAACCGCTCGATGAAGTCTTGATGAAGCAACTCCAGATGACGACAATACACTTCGCGTTTTGTGCACTGGTTCGCCCTTTGCTCCTTCTCGCAGACATTTCGAAAGTAGTAAAACTCCTCGCCGGCGAGGTTGCTTTCGAAATACAGGAGCTTGGAAACGAACGCGTTAAATGACACTTTCGTTTTTATCAAGTTGAAGTCCTCGCCTTGTAACTGTAAATTCATTTCCGTGAGTTTCATGTATAGATCAGCGATCTAGGCAATATCACCTTCGAACTTCTTCAAGTTCGCACAAAGAGATTGTGGCAAGCAAGTCAAAGCTCCAGCAGCTAATCGGGCGTCCCCGTCGTCAGCGTAAACTGCGTCGTAATGTAGCGCCTTCCTTGTCGCCAAGATTCATCAGGACACGAGCACGACAGTTTAGGTTACTACCGAGACAACCAGAAAGGAGTAAGAACAATAATAGCTCCTGTAGAGTTGATCCTCAGGTAAGAGAGCCTACGGTAAGGAACAGGGTCGCCACAGTAGCTTATAGCGCAGGAGGCAAAACCGGTATCCATATCTGTCAGCGACAAAAAGGGAAGAGATAAGCGCGAGGCGGGGGTGCCTTCGCTTTCAGTTGGGGAGTAAGCGTTTGACTGCTGTTGTCGTCGCTGCTACCTCGGTTGTGCCATTGTGGGATCTGTGGATGTCAATGAATTAAAAAGCTTTATTCTTCTTTGCTCGCATGCGGCTATCGCGACAAGCTATCGAGGCGTCATGGAAGTTCTTGGTACCACGAAGCTGTTCGATTTGAGACTGGTTCCGCAATTTGACAGGGCTATGTAATCACAGCCTATGAAGAGTGATTGTAGTAAACCAGTGCTCACAGGACCACGAAGGTCACGCGGCAGATCACAGACGGTAGCCGATCAACGATTTCACTATCTCGCGCCTTAAGGCAGCCCCAGATAACCAGAGAACTATGCAAATTAGCGGGTGTTCTCTATTCGGAGAGAAGCTACATAAGGGGGCAGATTGAAAGTGACAAGTAGTTCGTGCGTTTACTGTGTTTGGATCGAGACAGCCTTTCCTTCTCTCTCCCGTTCAGAGATCGTTTGCCGTGTTTTGACTGGAACGACAAATAAAGCCTTTTCTGACTAAGTATGGAAGGTAGCCCAGCAAAAACACTGATGCTTGCTTATAGAATGGTAGACAACACGTGGCTCCTTTCGAAACTAACAACTTTGATCCCGTACGCGAGGAACAGGTCATCGTATGCAACGTAGAGATCAAAGTGCTTGGCATATTCTGCGCCATTCATCCAGAGCGTCCACGAAATGGACAAGCGGACCAAAGGACTATCCTGCAAGTGAAAAGCGGTGGAACGGAACGCCAAATGAAGTGAGTACGATATCTGCCAACCGATCGGCCCTGCGCCTGTAAAGTGGAAGCGGGGAAAGTTGGAGGGAGGCAAAGTGTGGCACAGGCTTAGCATGGATGTCACGCACTATAGACGCAGGCTCTACTTGAGCCTGATGGATTGTGGACCCTCAAGATTTGCAGTATGGCGGCCCCTGAGATGCCATTGCTAGTGTGGACATCTCCGAACAGCTCGAGAACAAGTGTTTTGCGAAAGAGTCGCACCGTGAAGGTAATTGGAGCCAGGAAGGGATGCAGAGTGAGCGAAGCTGTCCTGTATAATGTCATGCCACGAGACGATTCTTCCGCCGCCACAGCGCCTGCTAACTGTGACTGAACAGCGACATCTTCGACCAGATGTGCAGCCTGCTTAGACCACCCGGATGCTGCCGACAAAAGGCGATTCCAATCTGCCCAGATGGTGAGCTCGAGCGGCGCTCCCTGCAGCCAGATGTGCAGACTGGCGGGACCACCCGGGCGCCGACAAAAGTAAAGCAGTTGCACTCCGGGCAGATGGTCCAATGCAATAAAAACGTCAAGCAAGCCAGATGTCGCGGAACGAGGACCTGTATATATACGTCACCTCACCCAGCGCAAGGGACAGTGCACTTTCATAGCTATAGTCGTGTATCCAAGTCCGGTTTATGTACTCTTTCGTAGTAAAGTTGTATCGTCAACGTGTGTGAAGCGCCGAATTCGAGCCATAGTTGGGGCTGCGTGAAATTACACTAACCTTTGCTTTCACTTGGGGAGTGAGCATTTTGCTGCTGTTATTGTCGCTGCTACTTCGGTTATGCTGTGGGTGTCAGTGAATTAAAAAGTTTTGTTCTTCTTTGTTTGCGCGCGGTTGCAGTGCGCGGTTACAGTGCGAATTCGTTGCAGTGAATCTGTTATGCCGAATCAGGCTCATTTGATGCATTGCATTTTTGAAAAGTAAAGGTGCTAACGTGTGCCAAGACCCTTTTTTCATCATATAAGACGGTACGGATGATTAGAGTAGCAGCAAATCTAGCAAAAATCCCTTTGGCGGAATGTGCATGACCGCTTTCGTTACACAGTTCGATTTTTCTGAGTTTTGGAATATACAGTGGAACTCGGTTATCTGAACCCTGACTGTCCAAATTTTTGATTATCCGGAACGGCTAAGAAGCGGAAAACTTTTAACTTCACGAGAATCTTTATATTTTAAAAACTAAACTGTTTTCAGAACATAATTGGGTGACCATTTCTGTTGCTACATTCCTTCCTACTCGCCAGTGGTGTACTTGGCTTTGACTAAATCATGGGTAGCTAGGTAACACGTTCCTCCGTGTTCCACACTGTAGACGTGTTGCTAAGAAACTTGGATAACAACAGCCAGATCAGTTCTCTATGGACGCCTGATTCAATAGCTGCTGAATATTTTGTTGCAATTCTGTTTCTGTCTTCAACGTACTGGATAAATGAATCCATCCACTGCAACTCACGTCGGATGTCCCTTGGTGGCGTGCTACCTTTATGCTGCACAATTTTTATAGTGAGTAGCATGAAGACATTCATAAGAACAACTGCGTTTTTCTTCCCGGTTCGTACTCAGCACAAGCAAAATGTTGCAGCTTGTTACAGCGCGGTGTCTTAACTCAAGATGGCGTTCCTTCACCGTCGTGGCTGCGTGGAAACGGCTGTGACGGAGAATAGAGAAGAACGGAACCAGCCGCGGGACTTCGTCGCGGAAAGTTCGAGGCGGCGAATTGTCCCGGCGGTCAGTTGTCCGTGACCGCTTTCCATTTCTGTCATTCAACTCCCTTCTTCCTATTTCAATAAATATCCCTTCCGGATAATAGCATGGCTTTTTCGGTTCCGTGACTTTTAGTGACTCTCTAGGTACCTCATTTTCTGCCAGTTCGTGACCTGGTTCATCTTTTATTTCTGTCTGGTGGGGTCGTCCTGCGGGCCCTCAGCTGACGGCCTTTTCACTTTTGTGCTTTTCGCCTTCCGAAGTAGCTTTATACATTCCTGCACCCTCACATATATTTGCTTGTTATAAAACATACGCTAAACGTTTATAAGAAACTACAGAACAATTTAAACAAATAACAATATGCAACAACCAATGATTATGTGTTCAGAAGCAACAACAATAGGGTGTTCTGTATTCTGAGTGCCACTCTGAAGGCCCTGAAGTGTCAGTCTGATAGAAGTGTCCGTGATCTTCGCAATTCCGTCCTGTGCAAGTCGGAATCCGCAGGTCGCAGCACGGCGGGAGTCACTTATGCAACAGGCGCATTGTTCTTCTCTCAGCGATCACCTACGGCGTAACGGTAAAAGTATCAGGCTTCTCTGATTATCCCGTTGGAAGTTGAGCCGATCATGAGGCACTGAATTTTGAAAGGGTAAAAGATACCATCGGAGAATCCCCGGTGAGAATGGAAGCGTCCTGGATGGAAAGCAGAGACCCCTTGCGGGTCCCGGAATCCTTTCTCATTTCAGGCAGAAAAGTTAGCGCTGCTAGTCTTTTTGCTTACTAGAGCTTGGCTTTAGGATTGAGGAAACGGAGAACTCGTATTCTAGGCGCTGAAAAAAGCCAGAAGAGAGATGTCAGTTTCTCTAGAACCTCTGTACGGCACTGTTCTTCACAAGGCCGCTGTGGTCGTTTCGGGTTAGGGTCAAAATCCCGAAAGTCGAAATCCCGATAGGTCAAAATCCCGA
>KN538397.1:617607-652901 GCA_000797535.1 Trichuris suis | reverse complement strand
GAACGTGCGTTGTCTCTGAAACCATCGTAAAGTCGAATCCATCGTAAGTCGAGCCATCGTAAGTCGGGGACCCCCTGTATTATTTACTGCTACGTGGACAGTGTTGTTTTCAGGTCAGATGCGGGATTAGCGGTTAATAATACACCCAGACACCATCACCCTCACTGACCTGTGATAAAAGCCATTTGTAGGAAAATAGGAAAATCACCAAAAATAGCTGTTCCATGTAGCTGATCGCTGTCATCGAAGTCATAGACTCAAAGCCTTTTAAAGGAGAGCAATGTTTGCGTAAATTATCCAGCTGATAACACGTTTGCTTAAATTATTGCCGAATTGGGCATCAACACGTGGGAAGAGGAGAGCGTTTCGCTTAGCTAAGCGCATACAAAAACAAATACAACATGCATGTTATTCTGTAATATTTGGAGTTGCAGAAAATTTGCTTTTCTTGATTAAGTGCACCTCGGGCGAGCTTTATCTTCTGAAGCAGCCACTGTTAAGACCGGGTAAACACCATTTTTGTTGATCCCATAATAATCTGCTCAGAGAGACTTTAAAGACTCAACAGATATAACAGTGAACAATAATCAGCTTGGGCTAGTCAGTAAAATGTACGCACGTCATCCTAAGCGATTTCAGGGCAACGAATCTCCTCGCACGTTAAGACTTAGCAAAATAAGTTGTTGTATTGGCAAAACAGCCCGCCATCATTCTCATGGTTTGAAGCTGAGCTTATTGCAGTCGTAAGGAAGGCCGTTCGCTCTTAAAGAATGGATGCTTTCCTCATGTAATGCTGTGGGATCGGCAGTTGGGCGACGAAGTGTTATTCCACAGCATGGACCAGTTATCAACTAGACAATGATCATAGATATGAATTTAGCAAATGCTGCGTACGCACAATGAAACATTTCAAGCAGTTAATAGCGTTGAACACAGGATGCCCTCTAACCAGCGTATAAGTTTTCATGACAGAAGTTAATGGCGTACCAGCTTGTATTGAAAAAGAGGGAAACTAAGAAAGGCCAAGAGCTTTCGGGATCACCAGGTCCTGTCCTCAACGAAATAAGTTATACGATGGAAGGCTGACAGGATCAGCCTTGATGGTGTTTCTGTGATGAAGAATACGAATATAAAGTCAAGCAGGTTTGCTTAAAGTTTCATTTTTGCTTGTCGTAGTGTTCGTTATCTTTTTCTTTTTCCTCTTCAGTTACAGCCACCTAGGCCGCTATTTCCCATAGCGGGGGGAACGGGGAGGTACCGCCTTCCCCAGCGGGTGGTTGGGGAACATTGGGAGTTAGGGGAGAGGTAAAGGGAGCAGCACCACCCTATGACAGCAGGAGAGATGCAGCAATAGCAGAAAAAGCGCATGTTCCCTACTGCTGTTCACTTTTATTGCCTTTTCGTGTTGCTATCACTCGTACTTGTTTGCGAATTCCAAGAAGCGAGACGTCTGTACACGTGAGCTCCGTTAGCACAAACTGCAAGTGTTGCTTCTGCGTTTTGCGTTTGAGCAAAAGCTAATCCTTTTTTGTTCGTGTTGGATAAACAGCGCCCACTTTCACCAGTGTTGCCTTTGATTGATCATCGACTTGTGTGTATTGTTGGTTAGTTTCAAACCTGCTCGTTTTCTCTCCACATTGCTGCTTATTCCATTCCTATTAAGTGAGCTTCTCTTCGCAGGGCACTTTCCAGAATTAAAAGAATAATGCTTACAGATTCATCCGCAACTGATGCAAAGCGAAAGTGCTGATAGTATAGCAGCGAATGTTTGAAGTTAGGCTTCATTTCGTGCCTTAGGAGCGGACACTTGCCTTTGTGCGTCCTATGCGAGAGTTTTATAGAATGAGTCAATGAAACCGTATAGATTAAAGGAGCAATTTATGAAGGTGAACCCTGAAAAGAGTGGTAAGAACGTGGCCGCCTTCCGCGCTAGGAGACAACATCCTGGATAGGCTAACGCTCCCCTATGTAACTTCTTCTGGCTCACAGATGAAGCGTGTTGGTTTTCTTGGGTCTTGTAGAACTTCGTTAGTGATTGCAGTCTGGCAGAGCGCATACGATTAGTAAAAAAAAAGGTTCTACGAACGGTGCTGCATGGTCCACGGCTGACGTCCTTATGAAAGTTTCTCCCAGCAGTGAACGATCTGTATTTCAAGTTCAAGCTGACACTACGCAAACACTGCAACGTAGTACTTTTCACAGTTTTGCCTAGAAAGCATTTGGAAACATGTCTGCGTATGTTCAATATAGACGCGATCGTCGTGGGATAGAGGACATACGTAGTGCAGGACAACAACAAACTAACATTTTCTTTTTCTGGTCACTTGCAAACTGTTTTCAGTTACCCGTATGAGAGAAATATATTGAAAACGGGGTCTTTCGTAACAGCCTGTTGACAGTTCACACTTTACTGGTATGCCGCCCACCATTGCCAAGAAATGATGGAGCCTCCGGGAATGGCCGGGTGTGATCGTCAGCGTCGAGTGTAAACGATAGAGTAGAATGGTCATGGAGTGCTACAACGTTGCCGCATTCTCAGGGGAAACTGCTCTCTTGTCCTCCTCGGCTTTTTGCTCTAAGCAATTCACACTGAAGAACGGACCTTTCGTTCATCCAGAAATCTTTGTATCGATAGAACAAAGGGGTAAACCATAACCTATGGTCACTGTTCTCATCTGCAAGATAGTGCGTTGGTTTGCGCTGGCAGAAACATGAAGTTTTGTTTCACTGCAGCTTTCTGGACTTCTCAAGGGACCGCCTTCGGAAAGTTCTGCAGTTTGTCAACTCGTCTGTTAAAGCAATTTAACTGGCACGAGCAAACGTGAACTTGTGCACAATATTACAAATTGAAATTAATATAATACAAGCACTGTAGTTTGAAGTTGTAACAAATTTTCAATACAAAAAGGAAAGGACGGGTAGAAATTCTTTGGCTTCCTTCCGCATCAAACATTTTTTTTCATTCCAGGCTTCCACTTAAACATGAACGCCAATTAGGTATTCCATTGTCCTGCTGTGGCTTCTTTAGAGGAATCCTAAACAATAATACAATAGTGGATTAAAGTCTTCTCACGTGAGCAGAATATTTAACGAAGAAACTATGAGCAAACGAACACAGCTCTCCTTTCACTCGTTCGGTTTTAAGGATTACAATGTTCTGTCACGCAAAAATACAATCTTGCTAAAAACGAGTAAAAACTGAACTACAGTCTCACCCGCCAGAAGAATAAACTTTTATTTTTTATTTCAAAGTTATGCGAACTTTCACAAAAACCACCCGTTCGCTTCTCATAAAGATTGTTCTTTACTAGCGAAGCTTTCGGGGGCACCTTGACCCGTCATCAGCGGTTAATGAAAAGGCCCAATGGATATTAGCTTTGGAGTATACTCCGGCTTAAAGGTAATAGGATGCGAGTTTAAACTGAAAAAACCCGTCCTTTTAGAAGGAAGGAAACGTAAAGAATAAAATATCACAGAATAATGTTCACTCGACATAATACAATACAATGAAATGAGTTAATGCTTTCGTGATCGACGATACGACGGAACTGTCACTATTACTTGTAAACGAAATGTTCCTTGTTTCCCAGAGAATAATACTGACTTTTTAAAATTAACGTTAATAAATACTACAACAAATAACCCAATCAGTAAGCAACTTGTTAATACAGCAACGAGATAGGGTCTCATGTAATTGCAAAGGTTCGTAAAATCAGTTAATTGCATTTCTGCTTACAAACATTACCAAATCTTTTTTAATGTTCGTACAAGAGAACGACGCTCCGCCATACTGATGATCAAGCAAAGCTAATTCAGCCGTCATTGATGGATCACTGTTGCCACGGATGGGCTGAAACGACCCCGTTATTCTTAATCCTAAGTGAAGAATGACACTGAACTTTACCTCTGAAGCCACTTCAGACGCTGGCTGGGCAGAATCTCGGTTCCGGTTCGAGCCTTGCGCTGAAAGCACGTTCACTCATCGAGGAGTTAAGAAATAATCTAAACTGAAGAGACATACTTGTAGAACTGACTGGGCCAACGTCACGTTCCATCTCACTCATCGATTTCTAAATTCACGCAAATAGAAACGGTTACTTGAAATCTGCTTTGCAATACTGGAGAATATTCGTAAACGTAAGTGCCATCCCTGTTCAATTTCACGTGTTTTCTCAATCGCTATAATTAGTGCACGCGTGAGTGTGGTAAATAAAACTTGTCTCTCACTTTTTTCAAACGAACGCTCCTACGCCGATTCGGATCGTCAGATTCATCATCCTAAACAATCAAGTACATACGTACAACTCGACCAACCAAATTACCTCATCAGATTCAGGCACTGGTCGCTTCACAGAAGCTGATCTTACTTGCTGAAAGTACATCACTAGCATTCGCACAAGCATAGTAATGGATACTGAATTACGCTGATACGTTCGGCAACGGACATAGTAGCATGATCAGCACAAAACTTGTCCCATAGTTTTCTCGTTTTCTTACATTCAGACTCTTCGCATTTCAGAAATAATGCTTGCTTCTCGTCGCACAATATATCTGAAAGAAAGTCTAAGAAAAGAACGACTGATTAAAGTTCAAATTACGGTCTATGCAAAACTGGCTTGACGGCAACGCTGTTTGATCACACGACGATTCTTCTTCAGCGTAAGCGCATTTCGTCTTTGGGCTGTAGAAGTAAAAAGGCAAAGTTACATTTCGCAGAAAGCACAGCAGACACGGAACACGATAAAACATACCGCCCCCGTGTAAACATTAATACATTCGTTGCCTAATTTACTAACTGTCAAAAACTTTCGGCGAACTGCATCCATGCAGTGTAGCCAGCAACTGAAAGTGGCTGCGAAAATCGAATTAAACTTATCCAGCTCCTTTCTGTATTGTAGATCAAACTAAGGTGTTTCTTAAACGACTGACAGTTTTACTTAAACAATAAAACCTCATTTCTTGGGAAGACACAGAGCAGGCGTCGTCTGTCCTCTTTCAGTATAAGCCTACTTCCTTCTACACATATTGATGTACCGGGGACCTGCAATAAGTGGCAAAACGTTACGGACGGTAATTGTGAATACGCAGCCGCCTGATACCGTATATCGCGGCATATAAGTCGAGCTTTTACTCGAGTTATATGCCGCGATATACGGTACTTCTTCTATTAGAAGTATTCGCCTGGTTACTAGTAGCCCGGCGAGTACTTCTAATATCCCGGCGAATACTTCCAGTAGCCCGGCGAATACTTCTAATAGAAGTACCGTATATCGCGGAGAAGAGGTCGACTTATATGCCGCGATATACGGTATTTCCTTCTAGTGAGGTTATACCATTTAAAAATAAAGCTGAAAATAGTGAGAAGCTTCGACCCAAACCATTATTAATAAGTCATCGCGCGACGCTAAGGATGTTATGACCAACAGAAGATAAGCAAAGGATAGCAGAGCCCATAACGTAATTGCAAAGTATAAAGCAAAGTTATTTACTCTGAATCGAAGGCTTTTCGAGCTCGTTTTCTTTTCTTCATTTCGTAAATAAATGCATTTTCATGACGCGGTTTCATAAAACGCTTGAAAAGCCCGACGCTTTCGGCAAGTTCTGGATCCTCAGGATCATAACCTAATAATGACGTCGACTAAACGCGACTGCTCCAGAACGTTTAACTGTAAATGAACCTTCCGGAGTGATTTTATTATTCAGCGCTAGTTTCTTTTTAAGCTTGATTATATGGTGCAAGGCAGTGCAGTGCATCGCCAGACATTCCAACAGCTCATCATACTTGTCACGCAAGATTGCAATCAGCTGCACTGAGGTTAAGCAACCACCATACCTGAAAATAAAGTAATAGCCGAAACAAGTGCTAGTTCACGAACAAATCTCGATCATACATTTGCGGATCAAAACGAACATGTTCAGATGGTTGGTCGCTAAGTTCCAATGAACCTTCAGTTGGCCAAGTACAAGTACGGGATGGAAAGGTCATATTTTGCGTTATTCCATGATCTGTAAATAAACAGATGTAGACTAAGCAATCTATTCAACATATCGGCTACAGGTATTAGCATTCCGTGTGTAGTTCTCGTTTCTTATACCGGGCCATTGACGAGTATCCTTAGTGGGATCCAAACCAAGATAGCTAGCTATGGTACGTTTTCCTTCCAACTCTTTGTTGTAAGTTGACCGTCTTGCATCTGATAACGTCGAATGCATTGGACATAATCTTGATGGAAGGAAACCATTACACTATTAACAACATTTGTAAAATTTCCTACCCATTCATACTGCGCATGTGGTCAACCGACTGCTCATCACATTCGTCCTCCGATTCAGAGTTAATGTAATTGCATCGTACTGCTCTTTTGGAATGCACAGGCAAGTGCACCGAGCAGTACAGTTCGCCGCTGACGACCGGACGAGTACAGAGGAATTGTTCGTTTTGGCACACAAGAGTTTCTTGTTTGCTATTTACAAGATCCGCAGCCTTTGGTCCATCGTCGACAGAAGACTGACTGACCATGTCAACATTCAGCAACTCCATCACAGATGGTGAGCTGGTAGCCACGTTGGGAGCCTTACTTGAGGCTATCTGTTGACCAGAAGCAACAGGCACATTGGCAGTGGGAGTTGTCTGTTCTGAAGATTTTACTTTTTCAGCGCCCAAAGGAGCCGACAGTTGCACAGTCGAGAGATTCTTTGCAGAAGTCACAAGTGGCTGCGTCCAAGTTTTCACACTGGAACTACTACTAGCAAGTTGATTCACCTCGCTTCTACTAGGTTCCGGTTTCAATGAATTGGTAGAAGATCCAAAACTAAAGCTATCATGCGAATCGTGTTCGTATCTGCCAAACATTCCATTTGCATTGATTGGCTTTCTTGGTTCCTCATTTGATCGTGTGGCGTCATCCTCCTCGGACGCATTCAGTGAAAGTACGGGCATCCTAAACCCCGTCCAACATGCAGACACGATATTACTGCAACAATCATATAACAATAGCATTTGCAAGTAGAACCTATACCACCTGTTTTTACTGGAAGTGGCAGCCGGATGCTTAATCAAACGGAATGAATAAAATTACGAACTCACCCTTACGAGCTGCCCTCAAAATATACCAGACCGTTTAAGACTAAACGTTTTTTCATAAATAAAAAAATATTACCAAAACAAATGAAGAAAGCAAACCTAATAAAGATAGGACTACAAATTCAGAAACTTGTTTTCAGGCTAGAACTTCACGAACACGATTTTTTCTACCGCTGCTTCAAGTTTCAGAGGATAAAAGCCAAGAAGGTTCCGCGCTTCAACACAGTGTTTATCCGTAGAACAAGACTTACGTCGGACTTGCAGAAGCAGTCACAGATACAGGAGACGACAGTTGCGGGGCATCGTCCGTTTCTTCCGAACGTCTCCTGGCACTGACTGGGGTTCCAATCTTTATTACAATTGGCGTGTACATCTGGTGAAAATCAAATTAAGTGAAAATTTATAATCACCAGTGCTTCGCTCCGACGAATAGAGGGATGTCACAAAAAAAGGGAAAATTATCAAAGCGAGCCACAATAAATTTCAAGTCACCTAAGAAGATGAGCATAGTTTTGGAACCAGTAACTTTAAGTCTCTATCCTCGGTTCCAAAATAGGTTGCCTGATTTTAGCTAAAACGAATAATACACCTCCACGAAAGAAAGTCAAAAACCAAAGTAATCTAAGATGCCCAAAATGGAAATACTTCTACAGGTAAAATTCGCTCCCAATTGCAGAGGACGGGATGGGTATAGTACCCAATATTGATGAACAAGTACGTCTTTTACAATTGCAACTAAACAACACCACTTTGGAGCGCTTTAGCGGGCATTATAATCTTTACGAATGTTTTTGCTGACTATTTTGGAAAATGTTTTATGGTTAGAACGCGGTTTGTGAACGGGAAAATATCTTGCTGGGGGATTAAAAGAATGTTTCATGATCAAGACGTTCGCTCTTGTATGTAGTGGCAACTTTTAGTGAAATCTGCGTAGCATTAGCATGTCGGGCAGTGGGAACTGACTGATTAAGTTATTACATTTTAGCAGAACCGTAAGAACGTTATACAACCAGTTTACTTCACACACAAGTCAAAACCAAAACGAAGTACAGTACCCAGGAATCGATAGATAGGTATAGAATGTACGGTATCCTTTTTGATACTTAAGTAACAAGGACAGTCGCGCCCGCTACAACATAATTATTATATTTTATCGTGTAGTCGCCATGCTATGCCTGATGCGTGCAAGAGAATAATCCTTTATTCAACGACAAGAACAGTAACGTCAACAACTGACGGTAGCTAAGGAGGCCGGTGACCTCGGTGTGCAGTGCGTTTTGACTACGCAGCTGAACCGGTCGCTACGATCTGTTACTTTAAATTCAGTTTAAGAAGTATAGCAGACGTGAAATATGAAAAAGTAAAGTTCAAGCAGTAGACTAAAGCAACACTTTAAGTTTAAAGCAATCAACCAGTTCCAGCCAGCCGTTGCTGTCTAGTACCTGTTTGGCAGTGGAGTTCCCGGTGTCAACGGACCGTACAAATGGATATGAAGCGTAGTTCATTAATCACAGCTGATTGCAATATCCATCAACCTACGCCTGCAAGGGACCAAACTCAGCGATATGATCGGCTGATTATGCGCCAAGAAATAAAGAAAAGTCGCTTGAATGCAATACGCTTAGCCTTTAAGGAAAATTTTCCCAGCAAAGCCAAAGGTGAAGGTAAAGTTGGACAACTGTCAATTGACATTTTGAGGAATGCCGTCAAACCTCAAATTGAACAGTAAGTGCGCAATAAAGAGTGAATGCAGGTTCTCATACGACAGAACGCCTTATCTAAAATTAAGGAAATGTCGAAGTTCGGACACTGGAAAACAAGAGGAACAAGGGGCTCCTGGACATACTGTAAGAAGCACTTATATTTTGTTCTATAGTTTCGCTTTTCTTTGAAATGGTTCTGCTGCGGATGCGAAATAAGAGACATATCTAACACCTTTACTCGTAGAGTACTGTACTAAGCGTATGGTAAATGTACTCAGCTAGAGAGACTGGTATGAATTTCATCTACCGTTATAACAGGCTTATTACAGCTTTTTACAATGTCCAGTAAATAAGGAACGAACGCTCATTCAATCGGTTGCTACCCATCAGTAAAATGGAAGCAAGTACTCTTCTCAAGTATTTTTCTATAAGGCCCTTTCGAACGGAACTTGTTTCATTGCTAGCAAAGTGACAAGTCGAAATGCCATTAGTTGCGCAATTTATTTGAAAAGAGCCGTACGATAAACACATGTGAACAAGGGTCCCATTTGCTGACAGCTGGTCATTCATCCGTTCTTTGGCTGGGCGTCTGTTCTTTATTTACGGACACTTTTGCTTAACAACAGGCGCGTGCAGAAAAAATGAAACTGTTAGCATTGTCGACCCGTCGCAATAAAAGTCGTGTTGTCGTCTAGTCATTCGGACAGCATGCTGGTGTAATATTATAGAAAAATGCGCCGAAATGCAAAATGTATAACGTTCATTTCGAAGCCGAAAATTTCCAAATATTGAAAATGACTTCACTAGCGTAATCTTCTTCCTGTCTGTCGGGTTGATGTAATAAACTTCAGCTGAATCTCACAAGCCGGTGGCTAGTCGACTTTGAATGTTTAATGTGGAATAAACTTCTATAGTTCCATTTGGCGCATTGGTCTCAGCGTGCTGCACTTGAATTCTTGACAGTAGCCATGGTCTGTGTGGATCTATAAGAAACTAAACACAACAATTTTTACCGGATGATGAAATGCTGTGTTTGTTAGTTAAAGTAACAATGAAAAACAAAACTCTAAAACTTAATCTCAAACTAGCGCTTATTTGGCTAATATTCAGAAAGAACAATTGGATAAACTTCCATTGGAGCTGTACAACTACTACCACGCAAGGCTTTCACGCTTAGATGCTAACGACATACTGCTTGGCGCACCTGTGGGATATTTTCTCATTCGAGCTTCCAAAAGGACCAAAAACACATTTGCCATTGTTCTTTCCATTCGAACAACGAAAAGCGTCTCTCATTATCAAATACCAGTTGACGACTGCGGCGTAAGTAATCTTCACAGTTTGTTCCTGATTTGCGTAAACCTTTATTGCCAAAATGACTGTTACTAGTGCAGTTCCACGCTTCCCTAAGCTTAAGCAAGTGCTATTATTAGTTTCCTAGCTTTCTCAGTCTTGAAAAAAACAAAACAATGTTCTGCGGGAGATATGCTGTCCTCATATTTCTTTGTATAGGTCTATACGTTTTCTGTGAATACGAAGAAAATGTTAGAAATGAATATGTTACATTAGACAGATATTGGCGCATAGGAGATACTCTACACCAGAAAGAGAGTGTGTTCTGCGTAGAGGGGAAAATTTTCACTAAAGCTTTTACGCTACCCATTGTTGAGTGAACCTTTGTTGCACTTTGCTCAGTCTGTGTTCCTGATAGTGGTCGACCGATGCATTTTTCCCACCATCTGTTTATTTCGCAAGTAGAAGATAGAGTTAAGGTAAAGCTTGGCAGCTGTAGAAAAGTGCAACTCGTCGAGTATTCTTTTGTGAAAAGCATAGATAAAAAAAATATGCCATGAATACGTATCTCTGCGGTTAAACTAAGAAACAGAGACGCTTAAAAGCAGCAGTTGAACCTCTGTAAGACATATGCGACGAAAATTAATATACACTTACATTTTGCTTTTTATAGAACTTCTTCTTCAATGAATTTGCCTTTCCCACTGTTCACGAGCTGCTTTTCTTTCACTGGAAGCAGCGGATTCCAGTATCATTCATCGACGAGTGCGAATTATTTCTGATCAAATCCGTGGGCAGACAGCATTGGGAGTTCGAAGATGCTGAAGTAACTTTGGAAAAAAATCCTTTGGGAGAGGTTGAAGATATCCTTTCTTACCTTAAATACTTCCTTGTACGATGTCATTTACAACGACGCGTATTTAGGGCAATTTTGGAGCAGTCTACAGGGGAACGATCACGATTCAAGGGAAGAAAATGGAGCTTGCCGTTAAGACTCTTCAAAATCCAGAGGATGAAAATGGCAGAGAGGAGCTGCTCCGTGAAGCTCGCATAATGCGGAAATTAAAAAATCCAGGCGTTGTTTATTGTTACGGCGTAACAATCTCTTCAGATGCTACAATGGTTCTGCTGGAGTATGTTAGCGGTAGTCTAGATATTATGCGCAACTATTTCTGTGAAATCATTGAAAACGTTCTTCAGGCGGAAGCATGGATAAATATTTGCGTACAACAAAAGTAACGCCTTATGTGAAATTGAGATTGGCAGTGTCAGCGGCGCAGGGAATAGCACACATCCATAAGAACGGTAATTATATGCACGTTTGCAGCTTTTGATCGGGAAACGGTTTTATGAATCAATGTTAAAGTTATCCGCCGGTTTAAAATTTTCACGCTAAAGATTTGTATTTAGAAATCCTTCATAGAGACTTGGCAGCGCGCAACTGCCTTGTAAACATTGTCCAAAACCAGCCGCAGGCAGTTAAGGTTTGTGATTTTGGCTTAAGCAGAGACAGAACGAAGGTATACCGGTTAGCTAAAGCGCAACATATTCCAGTGCGGTGGAGCGCACCGGAAGTTCTCCATGAACGACTATGGACGCAAAAATCAGATGTATGGAGTTTCGGAGTGCTTCTGTGGGAGTTTTTCACTGACGCTAGCCTACCTTACTTCGAACTAGACCCATTAGACGGACCTTCTTTGCTTCAATACCTAAAAGAGGGAAACAGACTGCGTACACCCATGGATATGCCACCAGACGTGGCAATAGTGATGAACCAAATGTTTCATTTCAATATGGATCTCAGACCAAGTATGGCATACGTGGCAGAAGCATTGCAGGCTTCTTTGGAAAAGATGAAAGCAGATTGCTGAATTATTCCCTATTCGATTTCCAACAAACAAGAACGCCGGCGCCATTAAAGCGGAGTCTAACTTCCGTATCCCATCGGGTTTGATTTGTCGCCCTCTCTCTCTATTCTCTCATATTTTTTGCATCTTGTTCAAGTTGCAGCTATAACAACTAAGGGTGCGATAACAGTAGCTGCGTAATATCTATGCTTTGCAATTACAATGAAGTTCTTTTTTACGGGCATGTAAAATTTCATAATAGTTTACGGAAGTGCGAATACTTATCCTTATCTCTTTTTCCCTTCTGAAACAGCAAAGCCCCGTATTAGTCACCATACTTCTGCAACGTTTAATATTCCCGTCATTAACTGTTCAGGAAACTATGAAAACCATACTATGCTCAACAAGTTTATGCGCCACATGCATCTCAATCGCTTAACGAGCTAGCCTAATTATTGAATCAGCATATTTTAAATTTCGCCTTCAAATTTCTTACGGTCACGACTCAAGCGATGCTCAGGTTACTTGTAACCGGCAAAGAGATCACGGTAGATGCTAACATGTGTGTCTATTGTGGTTGTTGCTGTTTGACGTTCGATTAAAGCCTTAACAAAATTGTTTCTCATTTATTGTGAATATGCTTGTAGCGTGTAGCGTAGTCGGGAATACGGCGCAAGCGTGTCTTTATTAACTCTCTACAGTAATCGTCTATTATTCACAGGTACTTGGCAACGGTCATCTTTCGCTATTGCTACAATGCTTTTCCCCTAAGCGTCCAAACGTGCTTAAACAGAAACGGCGTTGAAGGAACTTCCATAACAGTAATTAAAATAATGGATCAGTGACGCTCAAGGGGGCGCTGGAAGATTTGATGACCGTTGGGGGACATTCCCTTAGACGAAAGGGACCGTGCAGGGCGAGATTCCCCAGAGAGTATCATCAGGATTGGACGTAATAGGCGCTAACGGGTAAAAGGCTTAAAAGCCATCGTATAGACGACATTATCGATCAGCCATATTGTTCGAACAAAGTTAAAATCATTCAAATAACTGGTCATATTCAAAACAACCATTCAAGTACTGAACGATGAGATTATAACATTTAAGTATTAAGAAAGTTAGTGCCATATGCTTTCCGCTTTCGTAATCCTACCTACTTTCACATCTGATCTCCTTCTTAGCAGAATATCTGCTGCTTGACGATCACCGCGTTTGCCGTATTATTACGGAAATATCAGGGAGGAATTCGTCAGCGTACAGTGCAACTGTACCGTACGCTGACGACGGACCGTTGTGTGAGAAAGATTGGTTCAGCAAATATGCCAACTGCAGCAGAACAAAGAACTGACCTTTGTTACAACGAATCGATTCAAGATCCATAAGCTGCTTAAGTTGCTTCTTTTTATAGAACTGCAAATTGAAAGAAAAGGCGAATTTTAACACAACGCAGACGCAAGAGATATCAATACAAGATAAAAACAAAACCCCGCCTTTCTACAACAACATATGCAACTTTAATGAAATTGTGGGTTTTAGCAACATACAGTTGCGCAACATCAGAGCAGGCTCACTTCTGCCATTTGGCAAAAGATTTCAGGATTGAAATACGTTCCAGAGGACAATCATTGCTATCTGTTTCAACCATTCCAATTCTTTGTAGAACTTTGATTCCCAAGCAAAGGCGGCCAAAAATAGTATGCCTTCCGTCTAGCCATTGACAAGGAGCTAAAGTGAAGAAAAACTGGCTGCCATTCGTATTTGGCCCCGCGTTAGCCATGGATAAAATGCCGGCTCCTAAAAATCAACTGGCTGCAAAATACTAATACATAGATATTAAACACAAAGTTTAACCTGTGTGCCGAAGATCTTCTGCAATTTCATCCTCAAAAACAGAGCCGTAAATGGACGAGCCGCCTCGACCAGTTCCAGTTGGGTCTCCACCTTGCACAATAAAATCGGGAATGATACGATGGAACAATGTACCGTTGTAATAGCCACGATGAGAAAGCTCTGCAAAGTTGCGACACGCTTTCGGTGCATGATGCCAATAAAGTTCAACCATCATTGTACCCATGCTGAAAAATAACGTTAATCAATCGGAGACAAGGATACTCCCTCACAAACATTTTGAGCTGTAGTCGGTACTTCAACTATCACGTAAATCGAGCTACCTTAAAAGACATTCCATATCTACACCAGCCTTTCCGCCGAACAGATTAAAAAGAAAAAACAAATGAGCTGTCTTTTATTATGCACAGCTTTCAACTCTCACTACTGAGGAACGCTGCTTGTTGACGACGGGAAGAGGTAGAATAAAACAACGGTATGTACTTATAAAAAGTTTTGACGGAAACCTTCCCGTCTCAGTTTGACTGAACCAGTAAGCATGCTTTCAATATTATTGCTGTAGGTTTAGCTCATAGAACAGGGATAAACATTATCCGCTGTAAGGAGAGGTGAAACCCCGGTAACGAAATAACGACAAGAACTCTAACTTTCACGAGCTACACGAATATGAAAACGTATCATTAATTTAAACGTAGAGCCTTACGTCGTTTCCATAATGACATAGGGAGGGCGCCAATCAGGCTTAAACCCAGCAGGTAACGCCATAACAATTTTCACCTAAAGGGAGACTTTCGAACGCTGCAATATACAGAAGGAAACAATGGTATGCAGGTTCAAACCAGTTCCAGAAGCTTCGAAAAACTGTTAGTTGTTGTTCTGTAATTTTTCCTAATAATCACTAATCCACCCGTTGGTAGAGGGTTGTTTTTGATTTAATTACAGAGGCTGACTACAAGAACGAACGGGAACAAGTCGTGAAGGGCCTTCGTCCGTGTTAGAGTCTGAAGGTTTAGTGTTTCTTATGGGCAAAATCAGTATGGTCGGGATGGCTTCGACAAAGGTTTCAATTTTTTTGTTGGCGCCTCGTCAGCGAAACAAATTTTCAGAACTTGCTGCGATCTATTGTTCTGCGGAATAGAGATATCACTTCAAGCTTAGCCTTCAAACATTTGCTTTTGCGAATAGTTTTATCATACTGTTTTGCTCGAGCTTCTATTACCTACGTAATGCTACAAACCTGAGAGAAAATCATTTCAACTGATCTGGCCGCTGGGTTTTACTAGGTTGTTGGAAGCATCAAAATTTGACCTCTATCAACTATGATGAACGAGCAAGACTGCCCCAAACCTGTCATAGTGAAGAATGTTTCTTTCCCGAGTTCATAGGTGCACAGGGACAAGCAATTGCTGTGGTGAATGAACTACCTATGTGCGGAATGAAACTTTCAAGCATAAATGCAACAAAGACTTCATTATGACTTGACTGTTTATTTTTCCGTCACTAGAGAAATTTATACGAACGTATGTGCACACGTCAACCCGCTCAATTTAACTTAGCGAAATAGATTCAAGCTTCCCCGCATTACGACAACGTATCCAAACGGAAGCCAAGCGCCTAAAGCTGCTTCGTGAGGAATTGCAAGTACGAACGGAACGCGTCCTTCGAACATCAGACAAGAAAAACTCGGAGACAGTCAAGCAAGATTTAATACGACCAAGCTGTGTATATGTCACGCCAAAGCACAGTAGGCGTCTAATCCGTCACTTTATCTTTATAAGCTCTACGTCGAAAACCAATGTCGCATTTGGTGGGATGACGCCTGGGATTCCTTTTGCCCCATATGCGAAGTCGGACGAGCATTTCAATATGGCTCGTTCGCCCAAGGACATCATCGCGACGCCGTCGTCCCATCCTCGGATAACTTCACCATGCCCAATGGTGAACGTGAACGTCTTCCCGCGGTCTCGCGACGAATCGAACTTCTTTCCATTCTCTAATGTACCGGTGTAGTGCACTTCCACTTGTTGGCCCTTTCGAGGAAATGTGTGACCATCGCCTTCGCTAATAACTTCCCTTTGGACGCCCATAGCTTCACCAATGCTACTCCAAAACGGTTACAACAACAGACGTTGAGGCCGTCAGAAACAGTATACCTTACTTGACTATAGGTTATGGTTCTTATGACAAGGTCAATTATTCTGGCCAACGTAGATGCTGAAGGCAGAACTGTATGTGTCCTGAACGCTTTCCAAGCGCCAAACGAGTTGCGTCGGTGCATACAATGAAAACCTGCGCACCCAATAAAGAAGCTATATTTTCAACGGCATTTATATTTAATAACAGCGGTTACTGAAGGTTGAATAAAAAACACGAATGTGCTTAGCTAACGAAAGTAATATGTTACAGCTTCAAATGAAAGTTGAAACAAAAGAGTTCAGACTTAAGTAAAGCTCTGTTCGTCATTAGGTATTATCAGGTACGTTTGACTGTATCTATAATGTCGTTCTGCGAAAGGTCATCAACCTGAATCAGCGCTGTCTCGAACCTTTTTATACTATCGCTGCCTTTAGAAGTAAATGTTTTGTCTTCCCCTGCCTCTCCCTCGATCAATCGTTCACTACCCCTACTTCTGTTGTACCGACTCTGAAGATGAAAGTCCATTGTAATCGTTTTAGTGATTTTCTCGGCGTATTAAACGGGTTACTTTCCGTAACAATAAACTTTTGAAGTCGTACGCACACGTTTCAAGAAATCACATGTTCAATGTGATATGTGTAACCGCCTTAACCCTGGTCGCGCTCTATAGACCTCTATGTCCCGCTTCCATCGCCCTCAACGAGGCGATAAAACCCACTTGGGGAATGACTAGTTCATGTACTGAAGCAAACGACGTGAATGGATGAAAAAGATCGAAATGGCGGTATTCGTGTTAAATGTCGTCATAGTGAGTACAATATGAACTTTGTCAGTTGTTTCCATTTTGATTTGATTGTGTTTTTCGTGCTCAAACACGTTAGATCACGTTTGATCTGGTATGAAAACTTATGCACCCGTAACAAGACATCCTATATTTAATTAGATTGTGTTGTAGGAATTGACTTTTTATTCTTTAGGTTAAGTTGACCGTCGGGCTTGGTTTCACTAGTTTTGTTGTTGGAAGAAAGCATCGCGTCTTGATATTGCTTTCTGTCGCACTCGGCTTTTTCTCGAACAAGCGGCAAATTGGCAAGATTTTATTTTGGGAAATGACAGCTATAGCTTTTTTGCAAAAGCAAGCGCGATGAAGTTCTTCATTTTGTAGGGAAAGCAACAGGGCCCTTTTGTCGCTAAGGTCTGTCTCCGAAATTTCCAAGTTTACCCGACTTGAATTTCTGAGGCTAATTAACTGCCATTCATATGTAATGGCGTGTCCGCGCGATTCCCTAATGCTAATAGGAAAACGAGTTCATTCTAGGAACTGCATCAAATCAAAAATCACTGCAGTGTTTTTGTGAAAATTGCTGTATCTGCCTTTGCACTTTCATGCTTTCATGTATTCTTTCGCTATACTGAACAACTTAGATCGAAGCAGTAAATATGGGTGTTCGAAGTAAAAATGAAACTTTTCTCAGCCTTTACATTGTTTTATGGTTGCACCTCACTTGGTTACCGGACCAGCAGGTTAGCAAAGATTGTTTGTAATGAAATAAACAGCATGCATTGATTTTCTCTCTGACTATAGACGCTGCTTGTTAGCTGTATGAACAGGCTACTTCAAAGAAACAAGTCGTGTTCAAACTACTTTCTGAGTCCAGTGCAGATAGTTCGTTCAAATAAATGATAAAACATATCTTATCGTCGCTAAGCGTGTTTTAAATCTTCTGATTTAAAAACTGTCAGAGTTTCACAATTGATCTCTCCTGTTCAACAGAGGTACGATAGCAAAAGCACTGTTTTCCTCCAAATAAAACTTGCTTACTGTTTGCGCCCGCAGAAGCGCGATGTTCAATAATGCTCCGGTTCGCTAATGCAGAAAATTGCTCTCCTAATCGTAGTAGTTTGTATTTGTTGATTTTTACGCCAATACCTATAGGCAGCGAGATTAGTCTGTTATACAGAATCAGATCTCTCACTTTCTGCTTTCACTATATGTCACTGCCGTTTGTGCTGTTTTTTTTGAACTTGTTTTCATGTAAGAAAAAATAACGTCTTGTCTCTTCGTGTGTAATCTCCGTTGCGGTAGACTTGTACGCAAAAGGCATCTTTCAAAAGCTGACATTCCGCAATGTGCTCTCTCATGGAGATCGCGTCTTTCCGCTGATCTTAATGTTGTTACTGCTTCACAAAGCAAAGCTGCAGCTTCACTGGAGAAAGGCGAAGCTATTCTGCTTTTACCGGCGTATCAGTCCTTCGTGAAATCCAGTGTGAACAGGAGGTCAAAATTAATGCTTTCACTTTTGCTTCCTCTCCCTTAATTGTCGCAGTCGTTTTTTTCGTTCTGGACTAGTCAGTCCAACCGAGTCTTCGAATACAACTAGCCTACATGAGATATCTTCGATGGCTTCGTAAACGATTGCAATTTAGCTTTGTACTGAATTGTAACGCATCTGCAATGTGTACTTGAATTACATCAGGCAGGAAGGCGATGATAGCGTTATGCTATTGCATTGAAATGAACTACTTTTTGATCTTTCTGCAACATTTCTGAACGAGTGTGCTTCCGTGTGTTACTACAAAGTTTCCCCATTTTTGTAAACCGAGTCAACGACCGCTAAGCGTGACCGCGCGGAGCTGCTGAAAAAGTTAATGCCCCTCTGTTGCCTCGCTTTCGTCCGGCCGTAGATGACCTGAGCGCAGACGCCCCTTCACTGCCTGTCACGCATTGCAACACGTCGTTACTCCACTTTGATAGCCGGTCGGCGAATTCTATTTCTCCGTTGCGTTACCATGCTTTCGTTCTTGCACTGCATTGCATATATTTTTGTTTCCCTTATGCACGGTAAGATGTGATTGAGAAACACCTCTCTAAGAGCTAATGGGTTTTATGCATATTGAAGGAAGCGGTCAGGATGTGCAAGCTGGGCTTCGCTATACTTCCCAGCAGCCGTTGACGTATCACCTTATGAGACCTTCCCCCAACGCTGGGATGGAACCTGTGGCTCCATGTCCTTTCACCACGATGACGTGGTGCAATCAGGAAGCCTGGGCTAACTTAGGCCTTTCTATTGCCGGTATTGTTCCGAAGCAGAAGCTTTGCCAGTATTTTCCGGGCAAATGCACTTTGGTAAAATTCTTTTTCAAACTGCTTCTTCAGAAAATACGTTCCTGAGGACTCGTGCATTGGTCAATCGCTGTTGCACTGTTCAGATATGATGGATGGGACGCTTCGAAAAATGATGATTGCCTTTGCTCAAGTGGTCATTGCCTGGTGCTACGATGGTGGGCAGCGATTGTCTGGTTAGCGCAATGCTGTTGCGAGGCATCTTCCTCCATCATTGTTTCATTGCAGCTCTAAACAACAACTCCGCTTGTTTAAGTGCCGCCATGGTTGACGTAGTCACTGATAAAGGCTGCTTATCAGATATTATACCTCCGCCTAGTCTGCAGCGCCAACAACGTTCTAGAAATTTGCTAGAAGGTGTCCACTTGTTCGAGATGATTAGCAATTTTGTTGGAAGGTACGTTGCTTTAAACTGTCTAGTTCGTGGAATGGTAAGTTCATAAAAAGTACTGAGGAACTTTTTTTGCTTAGATACTAATATTTTAAGCTGACAGACCGAAGGCGATTAGTCTTAACCGGAAGTAATAAATAAAGAGTCCGCAGCAAATTCTTCCGCGCTGCGGAAGTATGTCACTTTGCTTGCTCTTAACACGCATTGATGAAATGAGCGTTTCAAAAAGACTCGTTAATGTTAGTCGATGATTTCCGGTGTGAATGTAGCCTGTGAGTGCTAAATGGAAAATATTAATACGTAGCTACCGAAATGGTCTTTTCCCCTCTTCGCCGCTGGCTTTTCCACGTTGAACTTGTTTAAATACTCGTGCTGTTTCAGTTATGCTTTATTGTGTATAACGCAGTATATTTTTAGTAATGTGCATCAATGCTCCGGGAAATGTGATAGCCGATTATTAATAGTTATGCAGATTTCAGTGACCTCATTTCTTCGCTTTTGAGTTTTCCACTTACGTAATATTAATATATGTCATCTCAAGACCGCACGTAATTAAAACTAAGACATTCTTTCGGACTCTATTTAGATGAGGTCGCACCCTGTTGGGTTAGGGTCGAAATCCCGATAGGTCAAAATCCCGAAGGTCGAAATCCCGCACGGGTAAAAATCCCGAAGAGTCGAAATCCCGCATGGGTCGAAATCCCGAATAGGCCGAAAATGCAAAGCGTGGCCTTGTTTAGGTTGTGCATTGACATCTTCTAGTTTTGGATTAATCGAAATGACTTCTTCAACTTTTGCGGCTCACCTATGAACGCAGCTGGTATTTTTTCAGCAGAGCAATCCTTTTACCAATCATAAGAAGGCAACGAGACCAACCCAGTTAACAAAACTAAAGAAAAACTAGATGCCTATGCACAACTGAAACAAGGCCACGATTTACAGTGCATTTTCGACCTATTCGGGATTTTGACCCATGCGGGATTTTGACCCTTCGGGATTTAGACCTTTCGGGATTTTGACCTATTGGGATTTCGACTTTCGGGATTCTGACCGGCACTGCACCCTGTTTATACACTCTCGGTAGGTAACCCCAGCTTAAATGCGTGAAAGAAGTTAGCGCTGCTGTCATTATAAGTTTTGAGGTGGAAGTTTGTTGAATCCGGCGTTGTTCTGTCGTTAACTTCAAATGCAATCTGTTATCGATCCAATTTCGTTGCAGCTACCAGAGTAGCACAGTGTTGTGCATTTATGATGTTATAAAGTCAGAATGTGGCGAAAAGGTTGCCGAACTGACTCTGGGCTCCGCTGTGGAAGAGTTTTTGCCAAAAATGAATCCTTTGCCTACTGTTAGAGATGAACCAACGCACAGAACGACGACTACATTGGCCCCGTTGCCCGAAGCGAACGTAACTTTCACCTCAGGCCATACATTTAATGTGAAGCGACCTGGAAATGTTCCTTTTATTGTTTCCGCATCTGGTCGCCGCCTGTATTCACCTGGCGCCCTGATAGCAGCGATTTTATGGCATTGTTTGCGTCCTTGTTTTAACTAGTATAAGTAAACGATTATTTCACGTTTGTTTCTATCCTGTTAGCAGGACGGAAAATATCCCGCTTATTGAGTTATTGAAACATTCTGACTGCACTGTTTTCACCATTTTAGTAGGAGCTGCCATGGAATGGATAGAAGAGATTTTCAGCGATAGCGATTCTTTCGTCGCTTTAGTGGCTACGAATGAAGGAGCAGAAATCGTGACAGGTCTCCTGTTTACACTGGCAGCCCATATCAGCGGCAAAAATGGCTGCGTGACAATGATTGAGCCTCAGCCACCGGCTAAAGCTCCTCTTCTTCCTTCTGGATGGAAACCTCATGTCAACCATCTTCGAAGAGTGGAATTCCTTTACATGTCTGATCGCCAGGAACTTGTAACTTTTATAACAACGCTGCACGCACTAGGCGCCATGCCTGATTGCATTATGGTTGATGGATTGAACAATTACGCAAACGATTGTGAGAACTGCAATTTGACCGCTCTGCTAGCACTGTTGGAAGATCTGTGTCAGTGGATTCGAATGAAACGCACACAGAATAGCATTTTTCCAATAACGCCAGTGGTAGTTAGCTTCATCGCATCGTCTGTACGTTTGGATCAAGTGGTTTCCACGATTGGATTGTATACGGACCAAGTCTGCCGTTTGCTGATCGATGACAACGATCCCAGCTGGTTTAATCTTAAATACAGACAAAATAGGCGTCTCCGAATTAGAGTTAATGAAGATGGCACCACTTTCGATTCGAGGAAATGGAAAAACGGTACAACAACGGCGTTAACGTTAACGAAAGTTTGAAAAGTGAAAATGTCCAAATAGCGATAAACAGCAGTTCGGCAGAATGTGGCTTTTTGAAAAGTGAAAGTAACAGGGGCATTATAACAGTCAACAAACGAAGAACAGCTATGGAAGGTAGCACAGGTGAGTAAAAGGGGAACCGCCATTTGCGGGCATGTGCATTCGAACAACGGCTAGTCGTAGTCGTCGCTGCGCTTGTATTCGGCCGTGTACAAAGGTTTATCATAATATTTGCCTCTTTTGAAGAAGCCGCACTGCAAGGCAAAAAGTGAAAGAAAATTTCAACGAAACAGCGAAGCGTTGCTTACCTTCCATAAAAGTATGATGACGAGAAGAAGCAGAAAAATGCCACCTAGAATGGCCAGAATTATTATCCATAGAGGTACTCTTTTCTTTTCCGCAATTTTCGGCATGTCCGGTTGAACGCGAGTAACCGCGGTAGCTTCATTGTCCAGATAGTTTGTTTCCTCGATTCCTTGGAATCGATTCATATCGACTGTGGCATGCGACTCGATCAACAAGTGATCCACGTGTCGGTAATCCTGTTGGGAAACAATGATACAGAAAAATAAAAGTTCGTAGCTTCAACCTGACTTCAATAGGGCCGTCAATGCATTTAGCGCTGCGTACACGACGCGTACGAAAACCAACTTCGTGCGAACAATATAAATCAAGGTAGACAAAAAGCACCTGGCGTACGTTTCTTTTCTAGTCTCATCAGGAAGCGTCTCGCTTCTGCTTAAATAATTAAATTTGTCTGAAAACGAACTGCCGTCCGGAAAGCTAACTTGCAGCGTATTTTGAATGGTGTCACAGCGCTGTTGCCCTTGCTCAGTTAAATTACACATTCCCTAAGCGGCCATTCTCGTCTGAATTACAAATTACTGACCATGGTCAACATTACACACTTGTTCTGATCAATTTCTTACATTCACGCCTTTTTTGAACTTTTTTGGCAGATTACCAATTGTTCAGCTTGCTGCTTACAGTCATCCTACCTCAACAAAGGTGCTATTCCAGAGCCGACTGCGCACACGAATTGTCGCAGTTATGTTGGGTTCGAGGTAGTCCAAAAAGCAACGTATTTTGAAACAGCTGGCAGTCTTCTTTCGTCCTTGCCTATGACAGCTCTGAAAAAGAGTGATGCGGGCAACGACAACAATTGGAAACAACCACGATACGGCTTACTATTACAACCCTCGTATATGTCTCACCGCCTTCTTCTACAGTTTCAGTTGGCGCACGGAATTCACGCATCGAACTTCCACCAGAAGTGCTGCTGCCTTTGCCAACTTTTTCTGACGATTGTTTTCGTTTCCCGCCTTGGACGCGCATTTCTTCGATTTCATCTTCAGCCGATCCGATCTACGAATGCAAATATTTTTCTTTGACGAAACCAACAGCTGTTTTAAAATTTAGTTCAATTGATGTTGAAGGAACTTTTTCTTTTCCTTAAGTTTATATAACCTCTGGTGAAGTCATCTTGTGACCTTACTTCTGCAACGGTTATCTTTCCACAACAGTGAAGGAGAAAGTAAACCAACTGCAGTGGGACAACAGTGGATACATTCCAAGATGCACAGCAGATAGCAGACATCCCTACTACTGCGTACGTACCGTGCTTTTCGCACGTTTATTAGCTTCGCGCAAAATTGCTGCTTTGATTATTCTAGGCTTTGACGCCTATTTCTAAATGGACTTCTATTCAGCTACGCTTTTTAAAACGTGAAATTTAATCTTCAAGTTTGGGTTATTGGTTTTGTTTCCACTGTTTCACTACTTATTCTAGAAAAAGGTAGTTTAAAGTATTCTTTCATGGTGGGATGTCCACTCTGCAGACAGCATGGGTATCATTGTCCTTATAAGTAATGGTTCCTCCAAGCGTAGTATTTCAAAAAGCTTTTTAATTTAAAAATCGGTTATGTATGCCTTCTTAAAGTACCTGCAGAACCCGTTTATACTGTTAGCTATGTAATAGCGGAGAAACAGACGGAAATGAACGAATCGATAGTGTTGATCTCAATACTTTGTAATTACATCGTTTCTTGAAAAATGGCTTTTACAATGCAACTTGTCATACTTGGGAACGCGACGGAACCGCCAGTAACTTTCAGAGCTTACGAATGAGGACGTCGGACCGCGTTTGGGGTCTATTAGAATTTCAAAGATGAAAACTTACGTACCCTCCACAAAAGCTCTGTATTCAAGTACGTAGTGTAACTTCGCTGAATACCAATTGAGACGCACACAATTACGAGTCACTCGATAAGCAACGGCATATTAATAACACGCACACTGCGATAATGTGCTAATCAAAGAAGTGGGATTCGATGCGCACACCTTGACGCGGCAATTTTGACTGGCATTTCACAGCTCTGATTGTCAGGGCCGTTCTGACGGCGCAGTAAGTCGCTGGGTTGACGTTTTGACATCGCAGGTGTCGCTGCAGTTCGTTTAGGGCTTGTCGTGACTGAGAACCAAGCACAGGCTCTGGTGTGAGATCCAATACATAACAATATTCATGACGAAGCGTCAGGTAGCTATTCCTCAAATAGGTATTAAAGATGAGTAGTACTTTAGGGTGAACTTTAAGAGAAGTGCCATAGGATCCGCAGGGGGCTTCAAAGGTCCCACCACGTAAAACTAACTTAAACCTAAACCAACCAAGCTGTGTGCGCGAGTCAGAACGTGCTGCACCCAGTGCTAAGAATACATGTGATCAGGGAGAACGCTAGACACTTAATGATGGCTGCCGTGCAGAGATAGACTGGATTGAGAGCCAAAAAGAAATGAGTCAGAGAATTACGGTTTAGCGGGAAGCAGGCAGAACAGCATGGTTGATTTGAACTCGCTGTTGCCTGCGCTCGACTAGTGCGCTGGAACTTCTCGTTTGCGTGTCTGTGGGGGCGGAGAGGACTGCGGATAGCGTTGCCCCAGTGTCTTTTAGTAAAGCCAACGCTAGAACGGATATTTTAAAAATCTTGTGGAATGTTTTCACCTTGTAGCGTAACAGACTGCGCAAGGGCTTTCCTGGATAAACCAGCTTTAGAAATTTCACTAATACTAGTCTCATAATGTTGATACGGAAGTACCACCCGTTAAATGTTTAATTGGCGAAGCTTTCGGGAATCATCGGTTCCCGTCGTCAGCGCATAAGGAATCCCTAATCCTTTAAAACGCGCAGTGGTTTCAGCAATAGTAAAAAATACTGGCAATGGCCGTTTGAAACGGAAAGGCAACGCAGATTTTAAAACGGCAATTGAATTGCCCGCATTTTACGGCATAGACAAATTACCCATACTGCAAGCATCGTACTGGCTTCAGACGCTTTAAATACAGTTACAATTTGCGATGAACATGTTTCTAACTACTACTTAGTGCAATAAGTAGCCAGTCAGTCTGACAAGTGTGTGGGCCTCTTCTTCTACATTATAGACCTATCTACTGACGTTCTAAAATTCGTAATCCATCCTTTAGAAAATTCTCTAAAAGGAATTCATAAATATTGTGTAACTTATCCACTGCTAATTTTTAAAAAATCAAAAGTAGCGATCTGGATAAAGAAAGTTCCATATAGGTTAAGAACCTACGAAATCTGCTTCAAGAGGAAGAGAGTTCTTCTAAGGTGGCAATGGTCCTCCCGCCAAAACTCGTTAATAATAGACAAGCACTGCCGTCACCGTTTGCTGAAAAACATGTATGCCATTTAGTCTGTCCCGACAAATTAGTCCACTTAGGAAAAGTAAAAACAAAAGTAGTTTCGATTACAGTACCTGCCGCTTTGACCTGGTCACTTCGGCCACTTCACGGTCCCAAAATGCACCCTACGGAGTAGTGGAATACGTTACTACTAATGATTTACACGGCAAATGCAACCACGCCATGCGCAAAGCATAAGAGGTTGTTTGAAAAGCACGCTTGTTAAAACAGCTTCAGCGGTTAGTACGTGCAATGGGCGAAGTTGAAATGCAGCAGCTTTCCTTGTAGCAATGCTTACCTTGATTTCCAAGGGATTCACATACTCTGCCATTGAATCGACATAACAGTTGCGGGTTTCTGTTATCTTTAAAATGGAGTTTTCTTGAGTTCACAAAAAGGCAAGCTTACGAAGGAAAACGTACTGTGCTTCCAGGTATGGGAAGCTCAATTATTGGTAGGTACATCAAATAGAGAGCCCACTTTCCTCGAACGTGCGTATCGCTGATTTGATATGGATGATCAATGTTAACTGTAACATCATTGACACCCCATGGCCCTCCATTTCTCACCTTCAAGAGAAAATGCAACTTTCTCTCACGCTGCATAGTCAGTGATGGCCAAAGCTTACCAAATACGTATGTACAACCTGCGGACCTATATCTTCTTCATACTCAACAGCGGACTGTCCAAAACTTTTACCACCAAAGTAAACCAGTTGGGGATCAGAGGTACCAACGATTTCCAATTCAGCCTTTTTGATAACTTTCACACTTGCTTTGCATCTATTGTCGTCTTCATATTTCTCGGTGCTGGTACTATTGACGTAAGAATCGAAGATTAGAACGTCGCCCAGTCCTTCCGAACGACCTCGCGTGAGCTTAAACCTTAGACTAAACACAATCTGAAACCGCAGACATTCACGAGACGTGAACAGTTATTGTAGTATGTTCCACAACCTCAGCTATGGCTTCTAACGGGTTCCCCAGCAAAACTTCAATTAAGCCATTCTCGAACTTGCCAAAATTTAGGCCGTAATGCGACTGAAGCAGAGAAAGCTCTTCGGCTGCACTCTAGCAAAGTGAAGCATGCAAACCTTTTGCAATAGCATCGGTCTCTCCAGTTCGTCCTCATTGTAAAGTACAAATAAGGAACTTTCGTAAGCACGCTCTCCTTTGTTCACCAAACGATACTGCAAATCCAGCTCGTCGTCTTTGCCTACTTGCTTAACATAAACGTCTGAGTTCGATTCCCTGAGAAGCAGTGCCTTTCAAAGAAAGCAGATATAGCAGACAGGCTGTACCTAGCTAAGTCAACAAAGAAGCACTGCAAGGCAAGGTCGCTGACGCACTTGTTGTCTAGTCCACATTTCTTGTTGAACTCAATCTAGAACATATTTCACAATTAAAGGAAACGAATAGTTATGCTGGGTTTTGGGTTTTGTCGTAGACTCCAGAAAAAGAAAACATGTTACACAAACATCGTCTGTGTCAGTTCATTACAGACTTTTGTTAATGCATCGCGTACCATGAATTCCTTTTTTGAACCTTTCTTGTCCAACACTGGATGATCGTTGATATCGGGAAGAGAAGCAGCTGCGTGAGAAAAATCTGGCTTTGACTTCGACAGCGATACAGAAAATTCAAACTTCAGTGGATTCAGCCAGTCTCTGTTCGAATCCTAAAAATCAAATCATTCAAAATGCAGGCACTCGCTAAGGCAAGTCGCAGGTGTACGCGAATGAACAAGTTGTGTTCCTTTTCTTGGGGTCGCTCAACGGCTCCTTTTCCGCAAGCCCATTCCCTTTCGTACTTTGCACCTTGGGCAAATTCTGCCCGAAGAGCAGAACTGCCGTGCGAGAGTACCTTCAATCGACACCTAAGAATGTCTTCGGAAAAGTCCAGTTGAGGTCCCACAACTTGACGTTTCACGCGCAGCTTAGTGCGAAAGCGAACGCTGAAACAATTTGTAGCCTACTTTAAGATTAAGTTGCAATGGTCTACCAAGCCTTGGCCCAAGGTTCGCTGCAATGTTGCACATCCAAATCTATAGGCGTTAAATCCGTCTCCTCTACTGAAGCTACAACATGTACTATAGGTCTGGCCCTGAAATGGTAAAACACGACTTTAACGGTTAGCCGACAACTGCCAGTCTCATATTCAATTTGTAAAGAAAAAATTTTAGCGCCAGCTATCCGCGTACACTTAAGATACGCACCGCAACAAGACCGCAACGTCAGACTTAAAAGCTCCAACCAACAAGTCCGGGTAGCCATTGTTGTCCATGTCCGTTCCGCCAGACAATGACCAACCAAACGTTTCGAGCGGCTTGGACAGCGGCGACAAATGCAACTTGTTGCCCAAAATAACCTGAATCGGCTTCTGCTCGAAGTTTGACCGTTCCGCGCCAAGATAAATGTAGACGGCGCCACCGTCGTCATGGTAGGGAGCGCCAATTGCGATGTCTGCATAAAGTATTCAAACTGCGGCTTTGTTTACAACAGATCTTGTAAAAGTGCACCATTGAATTTATCGTTGTTGATGTCGCCAAGATTGGCAACAGAGGCGCCGAACATACTATCTTTCGGGCCTGACAGTCTGATCGCTTCTTGAAAAACGTGTGCATTTAAGTCTTTCGACTGAAATGCGGACGTAATACAAAACATAATAATACGAAGTAAAGCCATGTTTCAGAAAGTACCTGTTTAGAACCTATTGAAAAATACACGTAAGCTCGTCCGCCATAAACTTCAGTTGACGTGATCCCGTAGAAATAGGGAGCGCCAACTAATAAGTCATCAAACCTACAAAAGCGTTGCGTAGTAAATGAATTGCAATTAGATGCCAGTACCCGTCGCCGTTAATGTCAACTACGCCAACGCAGTAGCCAAAGCCAGAAGCGAACCATTCGTCACCGGTAAGATTGAAATGGTCGGACAACAGTCGAAGTGCGCTGTAGTCGTTCACTGTCACCTCCTTGCTGAACGGCATGAAGTAGACGGCGCCCGTTTCGTTGCACCTCGGGCAGCCGGCCACCAGTGTTAAATTGCCATTTCGCCCAGCCTGTTCGTACCAAAACCCAAAAATACCTACGTTGATGGAGTAGCCTAAAGAAAAGCATTCAAACGTTTTTGGAAAAAGTATAAAGAAAAACAAAATCAAGGACCAAAATAGCTGTGAGCCTTCACTACCGATTCAACGGCATGATCACCGCGAACCGTGGCTGTCCAGCGAGAGTGTAGAGTCGATTGTGCCTCATCAATATCTTGGGCAAAGGCACCACCGGTCCAGCGGTTCGCGCCTGGTAAACCAGTCGCTATTACTTCGTGCTTCTAAACCACATTGTTAAAATTATATTACGTAACATTTATCATGCACAGTTCGCACCTCAGAAAGAGTAGCACTGAATCCTTCTTGACAAACGCCATAGTCGTTATGGCGATTCTTTTTCGTAAAACCTTGGCAGGTGCGTATTCGCTTCACGTGGGATAAATCGTTTCGCAGCAAGAAACAGACACCTTCGATGTACGCCATCTCGTAAATGAGGTTAGGCGCACAAACCTGCGAACAAACTTACATTCATTTTAAATCATAGCCTATCTTATCGCATGCAAGTTAAAACTGACAGTATGCAACAAACTCTGAATTTTCAATATGCCACTTATAAGGAGTTCTCGCACACAGCAATAGGTGTATTCATAAAAAACCATGTTCTATTGGAGATACGTGATGCGTAGGAAACAAAGTACGCAGGCAGAGCGTGTGGAATATTTTTCAGACTCAAGAAAGGGTTACAGTCGTTTCATAGAGTGTTCGTTTGAGTCCTGAATAGGGCAGAACCCCGAATAGGCCGAAATCCCCAAGGGATAAAAAGAAGAACGGGTTGAAATCCCGTACGGGTCAAACCTGAGCAGCCTGAAATTCGTTACGCGTGAAGAAGCGAATTGTCTTCCAAATTAGGCTACGGCAGCAAATCGGTGGATCTGAATTCGATGATGCGGGAGCTGAACACCAGTGGAGTTCAGATTTCGCATCGGGAAGCGGTGGAATGCAAGTTTAAATACGAAATTCATTCCCGTTTCATATACGCCTTACACACACAGCATGAAGGCAATTTTATAAAAACTTCAACAACTTAACAACTAGCAAGCGGGTCCCGCAAGGATACGACGTACTCTACAACACGACTTTTAAAAATCTTGTCACCACCAGAGCCACCTGCTTCTTTAACGGTGACCTCTGCTTTTTAATTCCCTCTTTGATTTTATAAACCATCTTCAGGCGTCACCTGAATTTGAGGGTCTCTTCCTGTATTTGCCCGCAAATAATACAGTAATCTGGCAATAATCAGGTCTTCTCTGCTCGTAAACATACAGTAGGATAAATAACACGATTTTGCGGTTATGCGTCCTCCCGTTACGCTGTGGCTTCGCCAGCCATCCTGTCCTGCCCTTACATAAGCCTAAACCTAAACATAAGGCTTATATTTTGGCTTAGGCTTAGGCCAGGGCAGAACAGGATAGCCGGCACGTTCGCCAGTAAAGGCAGAACAGGACGGCCTCACGCTTAACAGAAAGGAACCGCGAATTTCTCAGAAATTACGCGCGAAAAACCAAAAATCGATGTTGTTTATCCTACTGTATGTTTACGAGCTGAGCAAACCTGGTTGTTGTTAGGTGTACTGTAATGTTTGCGGGCAGATAGAAGAAGAGACCCGAATTTGATAATGTAGAATTTTTACTTGTGACGTCATCTTACAGCTCAATAAAGCTACGGATGTTTTTGGACTATTCCGTATTTCAGCTAAGGGTACATCTGCCTCTACCTGTACCAACCAGTTCTTCAAAAGCAGACTCACCAAGACGCGACTATCGCGGCCAGAGCTACATACTGTCGAACCGAGCCACTGATGATTTTTGGTGAATATATCTTCGAAAGTGATACCGTTAGGTGCTGAAATATTTGAAATCTGTTCACAATTGCAGTAGGCATGAGTAGAGGCATTTACGGCTGTTGTAGAAGTCCACTCCCGCGGTTTTATCAATTGGCGGATATTCAATCCGACCTCGTTCGCACCAGAGCGCTCCATGAGATGAGTCGTTTTGCTCCCTCGAGATAGTGTTGATTGGACAGGAGAAAAGAGCGCCAGCTTTCCTCGTACCCACCTGTCCAGATTCTGCCTTCGGAGCACCTATAAGAAGGCTGAAAAAACACAACGTCAATAAGCAGCGGCATCAAACCTGAACATCCTTGCTAGAATTCACCACTTTTATTAATAGACATTTATACGAAAATGAGAGAGACTTAAAGAAGCTGGCGAAAGCAGCAGAGACATTTGATCACTATATGCAATCACATCTTATAACTTTGTTTATAGAAAGACCTGTAGTAATAATCATATGCTCAACATAGTACGGAAGCGTCGTGCCCTTTCTTCAGCGGAATGAGGCACGGAGGTGAATGATGACACTTCCGTAAAGTTCCAGTCTATATTCTATTGAATGTTTTATTACTACAATGGGTCACTCCGTGAGTAAATCCCTAACATAAAATCTCATATATCAGTTACGAAAAGCTATGCGCTTAAAGCTATATGGGATCTTGCACTATTGGTAATCGAATTCTGTTCTCTTCATTGCAATTCAAACTTCTATTGCTTTATACTGCACGCAGCGCTAAACGTCAAGCGTTTTGACGTTATCTATCTATCAGCACATAAAGCTCAGACATTCCTTTCCTATTTACAGAATGCCCTAACAGGTGCAGCTGCACTGCTTGAACTGCAAGGCTATGTATGACATCACGAAACTGTTGAGCTAAGTCACACAAACCAAACAAGCAACTTGATGCCCTTAACAATCTTAACCGGCCAAACAGTTGTCAAACGGTTCCAAAAGGTCGAAGGCGAATCACGACGGAATGCATTGTTTTTGCAAAGTGCAAGAAAATTAGAAACGAAGACGCGGGAAGGACCGACGAATAAAAAAGGAACGCATTTGCAAATCACTTATATTCGAACATGATGGAATTTAAAACCTCCCTCTAAGTATCAATAGTATGTTGTTTTAGCATGTTAAAAGATACTGCAAGAAAAATCTTTGACAGTTTAAGGGCATCATGCCCGTTCTATAAGCAGCGCAATCTTTGGAAATTTTTTCAGAATGAAAATTCCGGAGAGTATTAGCGGCATACTGGTTCCGAAAGGTTAAAATGACGTCTACAACCGCTTCGTGACTGGTGTCCACTTTGGTTAACAAAACAATTAGTGATTGAAAAGAAAGCAAACAACCACCGGGCACATTTAGTTGTGAAAGTCAATCATGCCACGTCAATGAAATCGCGCAAGACGTTGACAGACGTTTCAATTAATTTTGTCTAAAAAAGTGAGTTCTGCTTGTGCAGACTCCGTTATCAATCGCTTTCACGTTAAACAAAGTGCTCCGGCAAAAGTGACAGAGCATTTTCAGGTAGCAGCCAAACTTTATCAAATGGCTCTAACTATTCTTTAACTAATAGACCCGCTTGAAGTTGACGTAATGCGACAGCGTACTTAGCGCTGCTGCACCTTTGCTTAAGACAAGAATGCATGTCATTGGACGACAACAAGTTACAATGGAAAAGCAAATGTTTGACAATCATGTCAACGACAACCGTTTGACCTGCAGTGAATCAAGCAGCCAACGCACCAATACTACGACACGCACATGCCCGAGGAGATCAATCAGAGAGAATGACCAAGCAATCGACTTGAGTCATTATTACTTTCCTGTGCTAAGATTGATCGCTTCGAACATAACATTTCCATGCAATTAAAGTTGCGCCTCAATTTATACTATGAGCTTGCGGCACTGCAACGATGCGTCTCATAATTGTAAAAACCTTCCGCTGCCCACTGAAGCAACTTTGCCCATCAACTTACAGCGGCTCGTCGTTTCGAAAGTGCTGAGCAACAGCAAAACCGAAAAAAGTGTCCGGTGGTCCGACTTTATACACGGGAAAGTCTGTATCCAAGTTGAAGCTTCTGCATGGAGTAGTCAAATAGTAAAGTAGAAGTACAAACGCCATTCCTATATGGCAGTAAAACTTAAAATATTCCGCAAATCAAGCGGAACCAACAGACGGCTGAGTGCTCAACATCAACGAAGAGAAGAGGGCGGGTACGTTACAGTAAAGCGAAACTCAGTCCGAAGGTACGGAACCATTTTTCGCTGTTACATCTGCTAAGAATCACATTACAAAGAACATATAATTTACTCAAGTGCACCAGCACATAGCACTAATGAGTGAAACGTTGCAATGGGCATTAGCTTCATTACATTATCTTCTAGAACGTCAGTATTTTGGCCGCTCCATTAACTGAATTTCCATCATTATTGCTTCTAATCTATGCGGTTTTTCCGATGTGCGAATAAACATTGTCACTACGGAGCATATTAGAGAACAGTTTTATAATTCGACCGGATCCATGCTAGAAGCTCTAGGAGCTTAAATGCTTGCTGCATTACATTGCATCCCACGGAGAACTGCTTTGCAGTAAAGTTTTGCCTTCCTCCTTGTAGGGATAGTAAATGGTTGCCTTGCGGGCGTTATCATTCGGACGAAACCTATAGTATTCCAGTAAACGAAGCCACGTTTTAATACTTAAACTCGAAATGAAACTTTGATGGAGTAGACTGCATTTAGAAGTTCAGTAAGACTTGGGAACATGCTTCCCGCGATGTTGAAGGAGCATAATGCAGAGCAGCAAAAACGAAAAGATAGACTTGGTAGGACTAGTGATAGTGTGAAAACTATTGCATTACGTAGCATTAAGACAATATGAGAGCTGCCGTCTCGGAAGCTGCCACCTCCTTTACAGACGCTGCTGTCGATGACTTAAATGCACCGTGAGTTGCCTGTGAAAAGGAAAACTGTTTGATGACTTCGAGCATTGCTCTGCAGCGTTTGCGTTTTGTACGTTAATCAGAAGAAGCTGGACACCGAGTTAAAACGGCTAGAAAGAAACTTGTCCCGATTCCATAAGACTACTGCCCAATGGCTATCGTTAGTTGGCAACGTCAACAACGCTTTGAAGGTATGTCGAAGCGAAAAGCGCGTCTGCAAGCTTGCGCATGTTTGAGCAAATTTTAGGAATTTGGTGACATTGAAAACTGGGCAGCCAGGATTGAAACTGATTCGAAAGAAATCTTATCCGGTTTGGAAGATCGTATATCGAGTAGATTCGTCCATTTTTTATTTGTCCTAAAACGTTTACTCGTCATCTTAGGTTTGCCAAGCGAGTCGAATTTATCTCAGTCATCTGGATCGTAAAACAGCACTCAGCTTCTTTGTCGGTAACACCGGCCGAATTTCGAATTTCGAGCGGGTTAATGAATCGATCTTGGTCTTAAGACAAAGAAGCCACGACTTGCTGTTGTATTTCTGCTTGTTTTTAGTCTCTAGTGTGTGTGATGTACTTAATGTTGACATCTATTCCGTTCTCTCTGCCAAGGATTGAAAATTTCTGTCTGCATGTTGCATTCGGTATTTTTTGCGACGCGCTTCCCGATCCGACGGCATTAAAAAGCGTGGCCATGATTTCATGGTCTTCTTCAGCTGATCGACTAGTAGCATGATTGTGTCTCTGCCCGATTGAAGCGATTTTTTCAGGGGTGTGTGTACATATACAGTTTAGCATTCGTGTTAAAGAAAAAATTGATCGGAGATATCTCCTTTTCTTCCTTCTATCAAGAAATTGGGTATAGCGGGCACTTTCAGCAATGGGAATGGGCAACTGACAATCAAGCCTGGTTATTTTCTAATTTTCCGTGGGTGCTTAAAGTTGATTGGCAAAGCTGTGCATGCTTCATGGAATGCCAAACCAAACATCTTATGAGTCATGCAGCAAACGCCTCGCACATTTGGGTTTTCTGCATATTTTTGTTGCACACCTCTTTTCGGCAGGCGCTCCGTTTGTGCAAGTTGTACTCGATGAAAATTCAGACAGCAGAACAATTGTAATAAAAACAATGCAGTGAGGAATCACGAGTTTCCAATAGAGAATATTTTGTTGAGACAAGGCAGTGTACGATTTTGGCTTGAAACAGTTTTCTTCCGCAGGGCTTTTGTCCAAGCTGTTTTCCACGTTCCCATGTTGCATTTGCCATTCATTGGGTTTACACGAGCGAGTCGTGCCCGAAGTAATAGACTTTGGTGTTAAGTTGGCAAAAGGTTAAACCCCCGAATGGTGGATTTTCGAATATTGTTACAGCTCTTTTCATACATAGCCGTCTCCTGCGGAAACAGATGATAGTAGTAAACCCAGTGAGAAGATTTGTAGAAGAAGATCGGTAGGAATAAATAATATTCCTTTGAATATTTTGATTATACTTTTTCTATTATAGAAATTAACTTAACGCTAAATTCGCAGGCAATAGCCTTTCCAGGTCCATTAAACCTGATCAGATATAAAAATGTTGCGTTTTGTTTCCCATAGCCCCGCAAAATACCTACCGTAATTCTCAGAATGCAGGTTTATTTGGGAAAAATGCTAGCTACTCTGTCCTGCCTTCGCTGGCACGCATGGCGACTATCCTGTTACATAAGCATAAGCCCAAACAGAACGCTTATATTTCATCTTAGGCCTAGGAAACGGAAGAACAGGATGGCCGACATTTTTCAGAAAGCAACTTGCATTTGAAAGGATACGGTAGGTTATTTTGGGGCACTGGCATACAAAGCCTGAAAAGGTGTTTTAGAGCAGGGTAAATCCCATAACCACTACCACAAGTGAATTTCAAATGTGCAAAGCTGAGCACATTTTAGCGTTAGAAAGAAAAGTACTCT
>KN538397.1:587732-617507 GCA_000797535.1 Trichuris suis | reverse complement strand
ACTGTATTATTTGCGGGCAAATGCAGGAAGAGACCCGAAAAGGCTGCATGCATTACGGATCAAAGCACTGTCAGAACTGAAAAAACGTGTTCAGCCTCGTGGTAGAATTTGCGAAGGAATATCCAAACATGCACAAACTACGCACGTTCACCCACCGGAAATAACTCAATATTGAGCAGACTTAACCGCAAGCACGGAACATATGGTACACCATAGTTTAAGGCGTTAATAGCAGTGCGACTAAATAAACAGGCCTAATCTCGATGGGAGATTGCGTTTGTTCATTTACGGTAGTCGAGCGAAACCGTCACCCTTCCAGCGCCCTCTTGAAGATCACTGACTTAAAGGAAACGTATGTTATGAACCAGTCACAGCATTGTTAAGTTGTCCACGCAGCACTGTTCTCCATTTTTGGTTTAGGTTTAGGTGGCGTGCACCAACTGTTAGGAACAGGAAAAACTTGCCGCCCTATGGACAAGCATTCCTTGCCTACTGGGTCTGATTAATACGAATGAGGCCGTGCGTCAAGGTGATCCTGCACAAACGTGAAACGCACCTTTCCGACTTAAATTCTGCCGTGTGTTACAGAGAAAGTTGTGAATGCTAGCATGATGCGCAGGGTAAGCTTTCTGTGACAAAAACGGTGACTTCGAAAGGGCAAAAGTAAACGAGCCAGCCCCAGCAAACGGCATATTACGAAAAGAAGAAAAAGTGTCTACTCCGAGAATTGGCGCAGCAAGGAACGAATGTTTTAGGAAACGTAAGCGAATATAATTGTACACACGTTTTACTCAAGGAACGACAAATGCTGACATCAACTTGCGGATCAAACATTTTAATAGTGCAGCGCGTTTTCTTATTTACTTGAATAACTGCGTACTAGCTGTTGCTTCAGCTAACTTCCAAACCTTGTCTTTGCGAACTTGTTAACACAGAGATACAGTACGCTGTTTTGTGTCTGGATATTATCAACGTAAAGCTAGGTGCTTGACCGTTTTCTTTCCGCTGTACTTGCTTTGGTCGGAGGTGAAGATTTTTTCTGATTCTGAATATTCTATTTAGCTATCTACCTTGTTTATTTGTAACCTAGAACTGAAAATTTCCGTTACTTAGTTGAATGCGTGTCTTGTGCTCTTGCCAGTGATCGATCGTAGTTAGTTCTTATTGTCTCTCTTCGTGGTAGCCGATGGTTTTTCTAAACCTCCCTATGCGTGAACTGCGGTTGGATATGACGGTCGTTTTTTGGTACGCCTATGGTTTCTTAAGATTAAGCCATTTTCCTAACGCTAAATTTGCATTGTGTCAAATTTCTTAACGAAGAGGATTTCGTTTCTTTTACAAATGCCGAATTTTTGGCACCGCGCAAGAAAGGTGCCTTGTTCGTACGTCTGTTTTCTTCAAATTCATAAGGATGAATTTACTGGTCAGAACTACGAACACTCTGATGACAACAGGTTTTCAAAGTACATTTTACATTTTTCTGAGCTAGCTGTGTCAGGCGAATAGTTCACAAGTTTGTATAAATGCTTTAGCAAAATTCCAACACTTTTTCATCTATCCTTTGTGTAGTATACTGTAGCTCCTTGATGCGTATGCAGGTTTAGTTATGTAATCTTGTCGTGTGTAGGCTCCAAACCCTACAGTTAAGCGTTTTGTATCCGTGCTGTATAACTTTGCTTATTTCTAATCCGTAGTCTCCTATTGACAGGATGCACGACTCATGGGCTTTGCAGGTAATGCTGGCGGGAACTTTGGTAGACTTCAGTACTCGACGGTCTTTATTAATGTAATCAAGTGCTGCTGCTTGAGATATTGATCAGGTAGAGACGTCCGATAAAAATATTTTAGTTTTCAATCGCGCAAGTGGACTGTTGTTTAACATTTCTGATTTGTTTAGCTGAAAGGTTTCATATAGGTTACCGTTTGTCGGAGCTTGATTTTTAGATCGAAGCTTCAATGGACACTGTATCGGACAACGGCGTCGCGGTGGTAGGTGCTTTGGATACCTCAAGCTCTGTCGAATTAATGGACGCACCTGCCGTGCAGACTGAAGGCGGTGCTCCAACTGCGAATAATGCAGTTGATGCGGTACGCACAACTTATTTTCAATAAGTTAATCATAGACTGCTTTGTTTGTAGGAAATGGAAGAGATTAGAGCACGAATGAGGGAGATGGAAGAGGAAGCAGCTATTTTAAGGCAGTATCATTCTGAGGTCGAAAATCAGATGAACTTAACGAATGGTTAGCAGGTTGCTTTTTGCTTTGTTCCCTTCTTCATATTTCTATGGAATGTAGCTTCGACGGCAGACATTACAATGGAGGATAAGGCGGAAGCGGACGGGCGCTCCATTTATGTTGGCAATGTACGTTCATGCTAGAAAAGTTTATTAACTTTTATTTTTGTAATGGCCTCTCCGTTAGGTTGATTATGGTGCAACTGCGGAAGAGCTCGAGTCTCATTTTCACGGATGTGGCGTGGTCAATCGCGTGACAATTCTTTGTAACAAGTATACTGGTCAACCAAAAGGGTAAGAGTTACTTCTTGCCCGATATTTAACCTTACCCGTCCTACGTTAGTTTTGCATACATCGAATTTGGCGACAAGGAATCAATGCGAAACTCTTTGGCGATGGATGACACTTTTTTCCGTGGGAGACAGATAAAAGTATGCATCGCGACCTTTTCATCAGATATGAATGTACCTTGCTTAGGTCATGGCAAAGCGTACGAATAGGCCTGGCTTGAGTACTACAAATCGTTTTCCACGTAGCCGTGGTCGCCCGCGTGTAATAATCAAGTATGTTTATGGCGGTTCGCGTCGTCCAAGGGGTTATTCCAGGTGGGACACTACGCAAAATGACTTTTTTTAAAAATGCTTAATTTCAGACGCCGCAACTTTTATGCCCACTTCTGAGCAAGACTCATTTAGCATGCTACTCCGTTGAAAGTAGATTTCTCAGTGTCTATGTTAGTTCATTCAAGTTTGCATTTCAGATAACATACAAGAACAATGTTAATGTTGTTATAATCCTATTAGTGTGATGTTCCGGTTAAATGAACTGGTTACAGCACAGGTCACCGTATCTTCCTTGCATCTCGTTTTTGAGTTTCCGCCGTCTCACCAAGAATATGTTTACGTTCGACTGGCTGCTCCTCCCGTGCCCTCGAAAATATGCCATTGCGAACTGTTTATCGGCTTACTATGCGGTTTCACATGTCGCTAATTGGTTAGCACTTTCATCAAAATATGCAATGGGTTTTTGCAGCTCTTAGGCGCAGTTCTTTGTTACCGAAGGTTGGGAAGTTTACCGACTTAGTCGAACTTTCGCAGAAACAATGTTATAACTTATAGTTTCTCACCTTTTTTGGCGCCAGCGCCCCCCAGACGTCGCAAACGCCTTTTGACCTTCGCCGTTTTGTCGTGGGCATTCCCATGAGGAATATCACGGTATTGTCCATTTAATCGTTAAACGGGCAATACCGGTATATTCATCATGAGAACTTGTACGTCTTTACTACAAATCTAATCTTCAAGTTTTCATGTTTATTTCTGTAAAAGCATGAAAACTTATGAATGAAAAATCGACCTAAATAAAAGTAATTCAAAAGGTGGTGCCCCAAAATCTGCCACTTCGTACGTAATGCCAATAGACTTGCCTTTTTTAAATTGCCTCCGCCACAAAACGTGTACTTGGCACCTCGTCTATGGCGTTCGTATTGTTTGAAGATTAATTGGAAGTTTTGTGTTCCATATATCAATAACAGATGAGCAATATTCATGCCAGCATGAATTCTATTTGTCGGTCTTGGTCAATGTCCAGTTTACTTGATTAACTTTGAAGCAACAAAATCTTGAAGCTATTTGAAAGTGGTATTTTAATAATAATTCGATTACGCATGGGAGGATATTTTTAAATGACTTTATCCTGCAGCCAGTTGATCATTTCCTCTGGTATATTCAGTAAACGCAGCGCTGTTGTTGGCAGGTAGCGCATCTTGGGAAACCGCTTCTGCAATGCCTCGATTGCAGCTACTCTTAATGGCTGCGGCTTGACCCAAACTTTAAAAACATCCGCGTTTCTCTCCTTACTTTCCATACTTAAAATTCCGCCATAAATCAGCAAGCAACCGGTCTGAAAAATGTATGCGCTTATCGTTAAGTGACAAAGCGCGTAGTAATATTTGTAGCCAAATTTGCTCGTCAATCCTGTCAACTCACCGGAGCTACTGAACAAGCGTGGAAAAAAAGAGGACGCGGGAGAATGGTTGAAAATTTTTGCCATGTACGCGTAACCAGATTTAGGGCCCAAATGTCATCGTATATGACCGAATCACCGCAACCACCGCACATATACGCAACATTGCCAAAGATGGCAACAGCATGGTACCTTCGCTCTTGCGGGTAACCTGCAAGCTGTAAACGTTTCAAAAATTTCCAAATTACTAACAGCAGTTGTAACACCCTTTGCCCTATCTCGAATAGTGGACAGTCGCTCCCATGCTCTGTTTGGTATACTGTAAGCGTCAAGCTCTTGCATGCTAAACATTTGGTTGTTGTTGCTTCCGCCCAGCATAATTAAGCTGTCTTGAAATGGAATTATTGCCAGCTGGTATCTGCCAGAAAGACGCGCCAATAAGAAATGATTAGAAGAGATGGAAAATTGGAGCGTTTCATGCTACTTCGTTCGTGACGCAATTTGAGCGTAGAGTGAAGGGCTAAATTTAAATGAATACCGTCCGATTATGTTTTGTTCCGTTTCATGCTTTGTCCACTGCAGTTCATTGCTTTTTAATGGTAGACTGTATAAGTCCATATTGAATTCGTGGCCGTTCGTTCCGCCGCATAGATACAGGACGCCATTCACTACGGCCATAGCGTGGCCATACCTGGCAGTGGGAATTGTACCAACGCAGTTCAGTCGGCGCCATAACAGCGTGTTCAACGAAAGTACATACAAATCGTTGCTTATGTTGTAGCTGAAAGGAATTGATCCTCCGCCGAACAGGAAGATGAGATTCCCTTTCAGAAACACTTAAACAATAATTACGTCACTTAAGCATATGAGCATAATAAGAAAAACAAAACCTGATAAAGCAGATTACACAGTAGAGAACATCTTTCTAACCTGTGACGATATGTAAGGACGGAAGAAAAGTTACATGCATCAATCACAACAAGGGGACATGGACTCGCCCAAAAGATCATCATGGAAAATTTGGTAAAAGCCTCGGCTCAGAGCAGACGAAACCTTACTGCAACTGTTATTGGGATGTGAACCTCACTTGGAGAGGAAATATAAGAAGGCAACGTTCGTTGTATGGGTGTGCATGACTTCATAACTGAGTATGGAGTAGCAAATGGCGTGCAATTTGCACACTGGTGTACTCAGTTATGAAGCAATGCTTATACATCATAATGCATGGTTTAAGAGAGATCCATGAGTTTCCATGAGTAGCATATGCGCATGTGTGATTCAAGAAAGCGGATGGAGTAGCATAACGATCCCTGGATGTCAGAAAATCAAGATACGAGATTAACTGGGATCTGGTTTAAATTTAAACTCGACTGATAGAACTGCCGAACAGCCAGATCATGTCATCTTGTTCTTCCACGCACTTCGATTACCCTTATACCAATGACGGGAGCAAAGGGTGTCGAAAGATCTGTTTTTCAGATTACCCTTGCTAATAAAGCTGTTTCCTTTTAAAGCGTTACTGGCTCCGGTAGGATTATGGATAGGTGTTAGAAGAATACAGGTTAGGACTCTGCGGATGAGTTGTGCCGGTTGAAAGGCGTGGTATTTACAGCTTGCGCCTAAGCCAACTTGCTTGCTCTCTTCGAAATGGCGTGCTTTGTCGTTAGGCGTGCGTTGCCATCACTAAAGAGCTCCTAACTGGACTCTCTGAGTGCTGTGCATGTAAATTTACAACAATAAGGTTAACCGTGCTATGTTCATGAAGATCCTTGTTGCCAGCCACACTTTTGATGAGCAAAAACTAATTTAATGTGAGCTTAACTGCTGTTAATAAATGCGTTTAAAACTTTTAGTACAATGCTACAGTCTCATCGTTTGCAGGTAACACTGAGCCGCGCAAATGACTGTGCTCCCCTAAACTACTTCTCATTATGGTCATTACCAGTTCGCGCTTAATCTCGGTGTAAAGCGAAGTTTGTCAGTGAAGCATGAATGCTGACTTGAAAGATTTAAATTAATAATTTGTTTTCCATAAATGTCCGGATTTCAGCCACTTCGGTTAGCATTTTTTAACAGACTATCGAACCGGGAGCAGGCGTCCGCGCCGACAACGCTACGTGCACACAGGGTGACGTGGGACGAGCTTAAGTTGGTAAATTCAGAGAACAGAGTAGCTTAACTGTTGAAATGTACAAAAATGTAAATTAATAACCGATAAAAGGAGAAGAAAAAATAAAATACAACTTAGGGGATTCAGAAGAAAAAAATTAATCGAATTGGATACGAGAAAGCAGTAAATAAGCAAGTATACGGGAAGAAAAAGGAAGTAAGCGAAGTGAGTAAGTTAAAATAAGAAAACGTCTTCGTACGGTTTCAGCGGCGCAAGGTTGATTAGCGTTCGAACGTCTGTCGAGAAATACTAACGCAAACGGACGCAACCCTTACATTTAGTCAAAACAAACGTACATACACCGTTACTAAGTCCCAAATTCAGAAAATGTAGTAATCTGGAGTATAGCGTACTTGAATGCGAGGCGAGATGAAGCGGAAATTCTCCAAATGATTTCACCCGTTTCCATTCGTTCGTTAGTAAGTTGAATTTCCAAATCTGCAATTAGCCTCAGGTTGCCACCAACTGCCAACATGGCCACACGTTACCTCATTAAGAACGGGAAGCCACGCCATTTGTCTGCTCCGCTCATTCCATAGATCCGTGTTCATACCTCCGATGCAAATCATGTTGTATTTGGTAGTTACGACTCGATGCCCACTTCTTGCAACAGGATTGGGTAGTTCGGAAAGAAAACTAGCTATCAGCATAAAATTCACTTCTGGCTCTTGTCTTAATTTTTCAATGGCATAATCAGTATTCATAATTTTTTACAGACAAATGCCCTTCCGTGTACAGATGTCATTAGTTCATTTGGATCTTAATCCAAGTAAGAAACTCATTTATTTGCGAGTGACCATAAAAGTGGAAATGTCTCAGTATCGTACTTAAGCTGCTAATGCCTACGCATCTCAAAATCTCTTTCACATCTCAAAATTTGGTTCTAATATTCTTCATACAGATAGAATGAGATAGAATGTGTTGAAATTATTATCAATGCATTTAGGGCGTCAAGCGAACTACTACGGCGGCAGTTATAGCATTAGCTCGCTCATGCTATTCTCGTATAGCTTATTCTTACCGAAAACCTTAGTAATAAATGAAGGATGCAGTCATAGCTCCACACCAAGGCTGGAAGTATATGCTTTATATACGTTACTTATCGTTACCTCTGGAAAGCTCTTTCTTGATAGGAAATCTATTCAATTCCATTCTTTTATAAATCTGTTTGTACCTACTGATACCGAGTCTGCAATTAAATAATAAATAGTGAATGAAATGGTGGGAAGCTAAAACCAGAACGGTACAGTGCTTATGCGTGCTTGCCGGATTTTGTTTATGTGTCATGTGAAGACGTCCAAAGCGAGTTTGTTACCGTTTAATGCCGTCTTCAACGTGCTGAGAATCTGACGGCACCAGACGGTCCCGTAAGCTCTGAAATGTTTTCGCATGTTGCAAATGGGCGCAACGCAACAAACTCGCCTTGAATATGAAAGCTTACACACCTGTTAAAAAGCGTCCTACATTTGATCAAATCTGAAGATGTCAAGAGCTGTTGAAGAAATAAGTGCGTTCTGAAAGCTTTGATCATTAGAATGTATAAGGCCATTGTTCTCGTCTTCACTGACAGCATCTCATCCTATTATTGGCTGTGGATTTTTTCTTTAGCTACTGATAGTGCTTTCAAATTCTTTCATGAAAAAAATGATATATTCCTAATATTTTGCTCAACAGACCGTTAACAGCATTTACATCTGTTTTTATCAACGGTATATTAAGTATACCTTACCAGATAGGTACGGAAGAAATTCACTTGCGCTTGGAGTCTTGATAATTGTGATGAGTTTGGCGCCCTCCATTTACACCGGAGAATCCACTACCAAAAGTAATATCTTCTTTAGCCAAACTGCCTTTATTCTTGAGCTGCAAACTATCATATATAACAGGAGGGAATAATTAAAAGGAAATATGAAGATATTCCACCGTTATTCTAAGTGTTACAAATTTATTTAGGGAAAAAGTTTCGAAATGGCTCTGCTCTCGCTCGTTGATGCTTTTCGCTAAGTTATTAAACACGTACCAGCAAACGCAATATATTTCAAAGCTTTCAAGCCGCTTAGTTCTTTGATAAGCGAGAGATAGAAATGGCTAAGAAAAGAACCTTACTTTCAAATGCGAGGCACATTATTGCATACGTACCCCATTTCATCTCTTTAGATTAGAAATTTTTCGCAATTACATTTGTCCGTTGGATAACGCGGGGTTCGGTAAATTATGACTGAGCATCACCGACTTATTATGCAAATGTACGAATGAACTATCTACTTCTATGCAAGCCTTGCACATGATGTTCTGCATGAGAAATGCCTAAGCGGTTGTGATGATGACNTGACGCGCAGACGCAACAAACAGCTTTCCTCTTATCATCGTTTCAAATCTCAGACACTGAAGATGGGACAAGGTGATCCCAAACGCCACGAATAAGCAACTGCTGTAGCGGGTCCTGGGGGGCCGGCCACGGCACCCTTTCGTCCGCCACGCTCTTCCTTACTCATGCCGGTTGAGTAATAAGTTTATTACACCCGACGATAATAGAAGCAGATACAGGAGCCAACGGTATAACGAAATGGTGCTACAGTGCACTCTACTTCAACCAGACGACTTGGGAACAAGCAAACGTTACACTCCTACGAGGCGACACACACTAACTTTTCGGTGTCCTCTTTGGCTTTTTATATCAGCCAACGTGCCTGCATTCCCTACAGTAACGCAAGATGCGCTACACTGCTTTCTGCTATTTCTCTAGCAAGAGCTCATCCATCCCTTATAGGGCGTTTGTTTGCTTTAATTTCAGAAAACACAAAATGGCCAGTAAATAGCCGTGTGAAGATTCAGTATGTTATTATCACAGCGACCACAATGCATTATGATTATCTACTACTCATTAAACGGAAGTGGATCATCATAAAGGTTTTCATCCTCATCGTCTTCACGCTGACGAGACTGAAGAGAAAGATGAGTGGTTGCTCTCGCCGTCTCACCAATGGAAGAGCGTTTGTTTACATTTCTGTTTACCGCGAATGATGGTCATTGTGGTCTATGCTTGTAAGCATAAGTTTCGATAAATTCCAAGCGCATAATAGATTTGTGAATATTTATACAATAAGAAATGACTAAAAGATTATACACTACTTAGTATGCAAATTTATATTGTGGATTAATGAAAAGTCTAATCCTAATGGCTATGTCTACGCATTTCACACCTCAGAAATCTCTGAAAACTTTCTAGTACATTCACGCAAAAAGCCGTGTATAACCGGAACCACATTGTTCAAACACGTCATATTGAATGGAATGCTGTATACCGTATTACCATTTGCGTTACTGACAAAATAAGCTACCTTAAATTAACGTTATTCATTAAAACGTATATGTTTGAATGTATTACCTGTTAATGATCTGTAGGCCAAAACCGCTTTTATAAAAGCTGTTCAAAGCATTGCATTATCAGTATACTTGCAACATTGCGAAGCAGACAAATTCTGTAGCTCTTTGCCAGCTACCAGCCGCACACAAGTAGTACATTTATTACGGGGATTGCAGGCAAAATCCTTAATATAACGAAAAATTAAGCAATCGCTTACCTTTAACGCCCACTTGGGTAGTCAGTAACATGCTTGTAAGCAATATTTATTGGCTTGCAGCAACTTCTTGACTGATGCTAACAGTTTAAAAGTCTTGGAAAACTTTAAAGTTCCTAAACTGCGAAGCGAACGACCTACACTGTTAAAAATCTTTTTAACAAAGTTTTCCTGATAATCGATTATCACAGACACTGAAAACGCGACATTGTTCCTCTTGAAGGCTACGTAAAATAAAGGATTCTTTATTTACTGATCAACGGGTGACATCTACGATCCCCATGGAAACTTGGGCACTTGTTAGGATTAATTGCATTATTGACCTTTTTTTATTAATTGTACTCAGCGGGTAGTATTGCGGCCCTCGCTGAGGTCACAACATTTTGCGTAAGCAGTTGGCAATATCAGCACAATAAGTACATTACCAAACTTTGTAAACTTTGGTCACTGTTCACAATTAACAGCACGACTGGCCCGCCGTCCCCAAAACCTTCCGCGGTTAAGGAAACTACTGAAATATTACTGAAACCAACATACACCATTTTATCACGTGTTTGTGTGTGCTTGGAAAAGGCATATATATAAAGAAGTTGCATTTGTTTAGCAAAAGTAGAGCGAACAGTATAGTATTGCTAAGTAGCCATGTTTGCCCGCCGAATACGTTGACCAAACTACAGCAGCTTCAAAAGCAATGTGATTTTAATAAACTCCTTAACCTAAAGAAAAGAGTAACTTGTATCCAACTATGAATTAGATTAGATGTTAAGTATATGCAGGTAGTATGAATTGTTCACGAAATACTGAATATGCCAGGAGAACAAGTACGCAACAGAAACACAGCAGGAAAATGCAAATAACCGAGAGTGAAAGTTAAGGTCGACGTAGCCTAATCCCTAGTGACCAAGATACGTTGAGTCTACCCGTTAGGAGGACGATAATCTATTCGTCAGCGTTACGCAACGGTGTTTCCACACTGTCGGCTTTAAGAGTTTCAAGAAACTCAAGTGTACGTTTCGCATTAATAACGTTGGCTTTGAGGTCTTCTATCTTGTTAGCGATCTGTAAGCACTGGCGTTCATACGCATGTAAAAGAACGCTTCAAGTTACCTCGCTAAAGTCTGGTGTCGATACAGGCTGATCTATTTCATCAATGCGGAACTTGCTTGTTTTCAGTAAGCCACTTACACGTCGTTGATAGTTAATCGTCGCTGCAGTCGTTTGGCGGCCCAAGTTTTGATTTAGCTAAACGGATATATAAAGTATAAACATCTAAAATGCTCATTTATGATTTTTTAAAAATATGCACATAAGAAAAGTTGAAGCATACGCCACACAGACAACAGGAAGACAGTAAAAGTCGCGAAACCTCAAACAGAACTGCTCACAATTTTTGCAAGACGGTTTTCGTAAGTTCCTTTCCATAAGCGAAGGCACTCATTCGCAATCTCTCTGCGCGCCAGAACAACCTCGGCCATCAAATCGTCTACTTCTGGCTCCAATTCCGTCTCCAGGTAACGTAGTCCCTCTTGTATTCTTCGCTTCGCCTGGTTTTCTTAATGGAAACAAAGACACTTTAGCCTAAGAGGTTAAATGCCTACTAACAAAAGCGAAACCCGCTGGTCAAATAATCGGCAGAATTAAGTTGTACCCGAGAAAGCAAAGCAAAATCCGGCAAGAACAAGAGCATCTGTACGTTTAACTCACCCGACTCATTTTTTGTTGTAGCCTCTTTTTGCTCCATGTCATAATTTTGACAAACACATGAAATATTACGCAAAAGAAATCGGTGGCCAAAAGGCAATTTAAAACCTGCGGGAAAAACAAAAGCCTACAGTTGACATTTATAATGCGCAGGTAATAAGATGACTATAGTTTTACCGCTTGAGAAGATCATGTGCCACAGACAATCTCTCATTAATTTGACAGTCAATAATCTAACTTTAGGCATGTATTCCGTGAACCGTTAACGTTTGGAGGTCGATGAACCATTTTGAACTATCGCGCTCGCTGCTTATCACACTTCCTCTTTACTGCCGATGACTCTGACGATGCACGCTGCTTAGTGAATATTCAGTGGCTGCATGCTAGGACGACTAGCGTTTCTAAGTCAATTGCATTCATTGCTACTCCTGTGGCACAGCTAGATAGTTTTAAAGGTTCTGTACTCTTCATTACGTACGGTTTTGTCTTGAATATTTCTATTTGTAACTAGATGGGTGATCTTACGTTATATGATTACACGCTCACAGAGTACTAATAACAAAGTCTAGTCTTTTCACTGAAGAAATCTGACGTGCTGAGATTTGGCCCAAGGCGTGCTCCACTGCGCAGGAAAAGTGCTTCTCTTGGCGTAAAGTGTGTGAGCATCCTACGTTGCTCATAACAAATAAAATTTAAATTCTAAGGAAGCTCGACAGGAACTTCTGTGATTATGATAGCTTAGTTATTCGGCAGTTTATGCCGTGGAAGAAGTTTGTTCCTGCGCTTTGATAACGCTGTGTCGAAGCATCAGATCAGCAGAACGAAAGGAGTTCAGAACTGGACATGATGCGGAAAATGGGGCTCAAACTCCGCACAGATTAAGACATTGAGCTTTCTAAGCTATAATGGAGGAACAAATCAAAATCTTCTACAAGAGATTTACTTATCCTTGTAATCATATTAAGAGTAAAGGTTGGTTGCACAGTTTCGAGCAACGACGAGGGCTAAAGTTGCTCGGTGGGCGTATGACGCAACAGGGGCATAGAAGCTGCCAATAGATTTGTTATCTCACTTCGGAAAGTTATCTTCTAATAAAAATTACCTGAAGACGGAACCAGAGGTTCTCAGTAGCTCTGTTTTACTCCTTTTGGATTTAACTTTTGTATTGAACAGAAGTTTTACCACAGTCACACAATCATCCCGTGGTCAGAAACTGAATCTTCAAATATAAACGTTAATATTAATGACGGAGCTTTCAGGGCAGCCTGGATCTATCATTAGCATCTTTCGTCACTCGCCCAGTCAGCCAATCAGTGACGCAGGTGTCCCGTTCTGACTAACCGCGGTGGCTCAAGCATTTGTCAGATAGGCTAATACATTAAGTGACCTGAGAATTTTAATCAATGGTCTTCTTTCTTCCGCACAAAATAATTAGGAGCCAACATTTTTTACGAAGTTAACTTTTCTGAGCTGAAAAAGCTGGTGACGACTGAGGCAGTTAAGAAACTTTGATGTCCCGTTTCCTTATTAGTATACGTAAGGTTGGCTGTTTCAAAATCCCGGATTAATTCTACTCAGAGCATTGATGCTTTACTGCGAAGTACGGCCTTGTCTCACTTGTTGCACGTAGTATTTGTAGCTTTCAAAGCGTAACACACTCCATCATCAGCGCGAACTAAAATAGGACCAGTCTGCTGAGGTTCAGTTCCAAACGACATGTTTGAACTGGCGCTCCATTAACAGATCATCTTAGCGTGACAAGAGAACAAGTTCGCTGAGAATTTAGATCTTAAAATTGCAAGAACATAAAATGTAACTCTTCCCCTGTAGCGCAAAATACAGTTTCGAATATTCTTTACTTCCAACCGGACGTCAACGGCAACAAGTTTTAACAGGTTCACTCCGTAAAAAATGACGTGCCAGTAAAGGTTGTCTGCACGAATCGGAATAGTCTGAAGGAGGACGTTTATGGAACGACTATCTCTGAGCCGCCCTGTGCAAGCGGACCAAATCATCGGCGCAGTGCCATTTCATACTGATGGCGGAACTAACTCGTTCTGAAAGCTCCAGTTTTTTTCTTTTGCTTATCAGTGTCAGCGAAAACTGCTTTTTTAAAAAAACGTTTGCCTGGCATTGATAAAATCTGAATAGGGGTCTTACCGATCAATCATCGTTTAAGAAAAGGCTTAGTTAAAGCTAGTAAAAGCCATGATCATTTTTCTGCGTCGTATTGAACAGCATATAGTGTCAGCATTAGCATGCTGTTGATGTCTCTTAAGACTTGTTTGGTTGCCCCACTGGCCCACTTTTACTCTGCTGTACAAACGCATTGCCAGTTGGTAGAAAGGGAAGGAAGTTGTCTTAGTGAAGGAAGTTCGTGAAGTCACGTCAGTAGTGCTGTTTGTTTGTTTTTCACAAATGCGGAGACGTTTCCTTCAGTTTGATAGTTATTTATTTGGTTTTATACTCAAGTCAAATGACTGTCAGCAGCGCAGAGCGCTTGCGGGGCTGTTGTGTTTGCTATGCACCTGAAATCTAAGAATACTTAGACAGTCTTAAATCCTCTAACCTCGAAAATGTTTCGAAACCCTCTAGAAGGAAGTTGCAGTAAGTGTTATATGGGATGTAGCGTTTCCTTACCTCTGACTCCAAATAAAGAAAATCTGCCTTCATTTCCTTATCTGTCTCGTAACCATAGTGCATCATTGGCAGGTATTTTTTGTTCATATGCTATGACAATGAAATGCAAGTCAACAGTTTGTGAATTCAACAAGTTTTAACCTACGCAAAAATAAAGCAGCGTACGTTACGAGTTTATTGCCCTCAGCAATCTTTTCAAAGGTTTGAATAGCTGTTTACTCAAGTAAAAGGAATGCACAGATTGTTTATCGAGAAAGTTAATATTCCAAAATGCTGTTTCCTTGTGCAAGGTCAGCCAGTATGCACTTTGGCTATCAAGTAATCTTACAGGCAGTAAGAAAGCTCAAATGTATGAACCAGCTGTAAAACCTAAGGCATAAAGCGGTATTCAAAAGGTAAACACACTCTTGCTGCTAAATGCTCAAAGGTCAGGCAAAACTTGGTTGAAACTATGAGGCAGAGCTTTTTACATGACTCAAAGCAGACAGTTACTAACACTAAGGTTATTTCGGTTGGAACGGAGAATTCCGATAAGAGAGGAAGAAGAGCTGGAACGAAAAGCGAACTTTCATGTTGTGTTTACTACATGGAAAAGCAAACACTTCTAACTTGCCTTTCGGAAGAGGTGTTTTACATATATGCAAATATATTGCTAATAGCACTAAAACGGCTAGTTAAGCAGGGTTATACAGAAATGGTTCCTAAGTGGAAGTAGAAACGTTGGCACAACGATAAACTAATCAACGAAGGCTTTCGAAAACTTCGCCACGCTTCAGTTTCGATTATTCCTAGCAGCAGCGTGCACCATTGTTTACCCATGTGCCTTGGTTGCCTTCCGTTGCTGCAGATCAGTTGAAACACTGCACGCTTTGGTTAAAAGCAGTTTGTAGCTAGGGCAACGACCTCCTTGGACGAATAATCATACATGAATAGCAATCTATTCCAAGGTCTTGCAAACGTTTCATTCTTTCAGATTCGTACGGTGCCCTTGAGTTCTTCAGTGATTGAAATAGGCGTTCCATATTGTGAAATGCTGTTGGTAAGCTCCATTTTCTTAGGCTTGAAATGTGTTGCTTATTTATTTTTTAACGTACGCTAATTCACGTAAGTTGTTCAATGAATTAAGCAGTTGCGTTTGTGTTTGCACAGCTGCAGGAACTGTGTGATCAGCCAGCTGATCCCCCCATATTAGTTTGTCATGTGACCTACTTGTCTTTTCACTGTAGTTACGTAAATTTGAAATGGAATTCGTCCTAGCGCTTTCATAGGATAGATAGACCGATAATTGATTTCTTCATCGCAGTATATCTTCAAATTCGCGAATTTTGCATAGAGCGTTGAACGTAGGCCCAGTGAATAAGATAAGAAACAATGCGCTCTTTTGTATTTGAGTACTAGGCAAAGCATTCAAGTATTTCAACATGTTTTGTGAATGCTACGTCGAGCAGTTGCTCAATCGGTCGAGAAAAAAGGGTGGTATCAGGTGCGCCTTGTCCGTTCATTGCCGCTTGCTTTAGTGATGCGAAGGGCTGCAATTGCCAGTGTGGAATTATTTGATGTGGCGAACAGCAGCGCTCCTTTGGTTATGGCAGTTAGCACTGGCAAGTCTAACTGTGGCAAAAGCGACTGGACTCAGGGGTTATGCAGGCGACGACCAGCAGACCGTCTTGGTGCATCTCAGGGGTGATGAAAGCCGAGCAAGTGCCATTGCTGCGCTTCATGGTTTTAAGAATATGGGTCAGGTAACAAATTCCTTCGCTCGCTTAATTGTTTACAATCTGTTTCTAAAGTGGATCCTTTTTATTTTTTTCTTATATGATTGGGATAAAGCCTAATCAAAATAGATAATCAGACTGCGAAGAAGTTCAGAAATGTGATTGTTTAAATGTTGAAGTATAACTAGTCACGTCAAATCAGTCCATTTAGCATCCGTTTCTGCCATTTCAGATCAGATGCGCATATGTAGGGCGGCAGTATACTATTGACTGGAGTGGTAGTAGTGGGTGCTGAACTAAATCAGTCGTAGTTTTATTAATAGGTAAATTAACCTTAGTTTGTCTGTAATTGGCTGCTGCTTTTCAGAACTACTCATCGATCGAATTTCTGATGACATGGCCATCTTTGCACACTGTGAATAATAACTGCAGTTGCTCTAAGCTGACTTGGGGGGAATTTCTTCAATGGCATGCCCATGCCTTTTCTTTAAAGTTGAGACCGTACGGCTACTTCTTGTTGGTTTATTCGGCAGTAACTGCTTGAGCTTCTGGGGCAGGTATGCAGTAGAAAATAGTCGCACCCTATGAACTGTAGCGAACTTACTCTCTAATTTTCGACTTTCTCCCGTTATCAATCAAGGACGAATGCTGAAGAATAGTCAGCATCGGTACCTTTTTCTAGCGCTCCAGAAGTCATTTTGTTTAACTGTAAATGTTGCTTGCCAAGCTAAGATTATATCTCCAGTATGAGCTTAAGCTTTTACACTTGCCTTTGTTATTGTTACATTACTCACTGTAAACTTGGATGAATTGACACCTTTGTTCATTCTTTACTCGAATAGCGGTTCTACCCTGATTACAGTTTAGGGTCAGTTAAACGTAGTACTTTTCCTTTATGTCTTGGGACAGCAACTGGTTTGGAAGCGTAAGCCACCAGTGGCAGACAATTTATTTTTAGTTCGAAAGCCAATTCACTTTTTTGATTACTCTTCCTGCGTAGTAATTTACGATCTCCGCTTTTGCAGATCGGTTCTCTAAAAGGTTATTACTGGTTTAAAAGACGAGGCAGGAAAATTTCAAAACGTGAGATCAGAAGGAGCCTCCGGCTTCATCCAGGCGTAAGTAGTTTCGCTAATCATGATTTGTTTTGTTGCAGTATTTTGTGGTATCATCTTAAGTATCAATGATCGAACAGTTCCGTACTTTTCAGCGACGTGAAAAATGTCAACACTCGCGGTGTTTGTCAGACCGATTAATAGAAATTTCTAATCTCTTTGAAATTGTTTAGAAGAACGACAGCAACAGTAAAAGCATTACTTAAGTGTTGAACACATAATGTGACAGCTGAAGAACGGTTTTAGTGGCCCAAATTCAATGAAGAAAAAAGTCAAAGAAACGTTTTGGCTTTGGATCGTTAGGACGGACAGCGCTTTTGGGTGGCTGTTGTATCAACAGAATTACGGTTCGCATTATTCTCCAGCAAGACGACGTCGCGTAGCTCAGACAGCGGGGGAATAAAACCGCGTTTTGCCTGTAGCTATAGCAAGCCGTATGTAAAAAAGGGGAATACTCGATCGTACCGGTTGCTGAATACGTGAAGGCGCGCGAACGTGAATGATTTTTGAACTTGAAACAAACAAGAAGTTAAACCTGAAATTGTCAATATGCCAGCATGCGCATGAAGCAGTTATATCTGAAAATGTTAAGCTTCAAACTTTTGAAAAGCAGTGAAATTATCAGCGACGGTAATTGAGCGTCGTGTGTTAGAAAAAGGCGTTGGTTTTTGTAAAGCCCTTTGAAGCTTAAAAAGAGGGCACTACTTGTACTGTTATCGGTTTTCTGAAACATTTAACTTGAAACGAAGCGAGTTGCTAAATGTGCAATTAAAAAGCAATACAACACACTTTCATAGTAAATCAGGTCAAAGTTTTCCCAACGAAGCCCCGTTGCGACGCTGTGCGTGATCGCTTGAGTGCATTTGCTTCGCATGGAAATATTTTCCAGGTCTTATGGAGCGAAGTCGAGTGCCCAAAAAAGCGTGTTAAGCGACGAACGGATTTTTCTTACAACGACAGTTCCAAACTAGGCCTTCAACTGCAGTGGAAGGATCCCTTGTACGCTCGTCAATGGTACCTGGTAAGTTGTTGGGCGTTTGCTTGTATTGTCAGTTCCGTTTTGCTTTTCAGAACGGCTTCGTCAAAAACGACATGAAAATACGAGAGGCTTGGAACATGGGCTACACCGGTAAAAACGTTGTCGTTTCCATTTTGGACGATGGAATCCAAAGAGATCACCCTGACTTGGCCGCTAACTATGTGCCCTCTTATTGGTGGCACGCTCAAAAAGGTCACTTGCCTTTTTTAGGACCCTTTGGCTAGCTACGACGTTAATGATAACGATGAGGACCCTTATCCACGCAACAACAATGACAACAAGTGATGATTTTGTATGTAGTATATATTTTATGTAGTTATCAATGTTTCTTAAAGGCATGGAACGCGTTGCGCTGGTGAAGTAGCAGCCGTTGCAGGAAATGATTGGTGTGGCGTTGGAGTAGCCTATAATGCAAAAATCGGAGGTATTTTAACAATATGAGTGGATTCTCTTACAAGCATTTTTTTGCAGGTGTTCGTATGCTCGATGGTTCTGTTAGTGATCGGGTTGAAGCTGAGTCTCTGTCCTTGAATCAAAATCACATCGACATCTATTCAGCCAGCTGGGGTCCCGAAGACGATGGGAAGACATTCGATGGTCCCGGGCATGCCACAAAGGCTGCATTTTATCAGGGCGTTACTGAGGCGCGGAGGGCCTTATTGTTTTCATTTAATTAGTTGTTAACTCTGAATTTACGTTAGGGGCGTAACGGCAAGGGAAACATTTTTATATGGGCTTCGGGCAATGGCGGTAACCATCAAGACAGCTGTTCCTGCGATGGCTATACTACTTCGATTTACACGCTTAGCGTCAGTTCTTCTACCTCTCAACATGGGAAACCTTGGTACTTGGAAGAGTGCCCTTCCACGCTAGCAACTACTTATAGTTCCGGAATCTATGGGGAGCCCGCTATCGTAAGAGAGTCATTTATTTGTTTCTCATAGCTAAGAAAGTTTCCTCTTTCTTTAATAATTCAGGTGATATTATTAATTATTATTCGTTCTGAAAAACAGCCGTATCGATATGAATGCATTAATATTAGTACAGCTGTGAATGTGTTCATTTTGCATCTGTTCCCTCTGTCTTCCATCTGTTTTGTTTCCAAATTTTATCATCTGAATAGTGGCTGGTCAGTTATCGCGAACTTCAAGCAGGTTAAGGTAACATAAACCTCATCTTGTTCTTTCGAGGCCTTGAGTGCCTAAGTCATTACCGCTTCCATCACTGATGCGTATTGCTGTTTGTTTTGCTGACTTTGAAAATGTTGCTATATTTAGCAGCTGCGTAAAAGCTTAGCTTATTACGGAAGCTATCCTTTTTGTACAATCCTTTATTATCATAAGTGAAGTCTACAGAGCCAACCTTATCTTCTCTACAATGACTCTTACGTTTTTTCACTAAGCTGAGGTATCGGTGAAAATATGTTGGTCTCGGGTATGCTGTTATTTTTGATCTTATGGATATCTAATGATTAAGGACTCAAGGAAAAGAACCTTCGCTTCTTTCTTTTCTACATTGAAAGCTATTTTTTGAGAAATATACCGTTTGCAAGTTTGACGACGAGTTCCTCTGCACACTACTAAATAATCGGGAAGGCATCACCGGCGTATTTCTTCAGTAGCAGTATGCTAAATCCGTGGTGGAATATACCTTTTCCTCTTGGTTTTTCATCCACACCGCGAGCGTGGCCGATAAGGGGCTTCCCATAGGGGCACTATTCTTTGTTGGTAAGACATCTCTCAGGAGTGGAGGAAATTTCCGTCTATCGTGTAAAAAGAAGACTAAGCTTCACGAGGAGGAGCAGGTTCAGTTTTGTCCCCTCAGGAAGGCTTTTGTCCGCGTTCAGTAATTCTTCCGGAGTGACGAGTTTTATGAGTCATGGGAATGCTGGCAAAGAGATTCTTGACGCCATAACTCACTAGCGTATCAGTGAAACTTCCGCTAAACAAAATATTTTGCATTTACGGCAGATTCCCGCTTTCCTATTATGATTGTATGACTTTTCTTGAGGTAGGAACATAATTCCGAACTAATGTTGTTTTTGAACAGTACCACGCTGTCTGAAATGGATATGCCTGCTTTATGAGTTTTAAGTAACTCGTATGGTTCAGAGCATTTATGCTTTCTAACCAAGGATATTGAGCTATTGTGGAGAGTTCAGTCTTTAGTTTCATTTTAAGGTCCTTGAGGAGGGAAGGCAATGTTTCCTCACGCTTTCCCTGGAATCTGACTGAGCTGTCACACGTAAGCATTGTTGTTTAGAAGGTTGCGAGTGGAGAGCTCTATGTAGCACAGTTCCTCTTCTCTGCTTTAATAATTGTACTCTGTGTGTGTAGTTTTAGATTTCTACTGTTTTCACATTCCGATTTGAGCAAGCAGGATTTCAGATCACATTTGTGCCGTAGCACTGAGTTCGATATGCCAGTCCTGAATTCGAAGTTATCTGGAAGTTCCTTTTGAGGCTCCTCTGAAGGATTAGGGCACAAGTTGGTTAGGATTTTGTCAGGGTAGAGCTCATGTGCTCCTCTGTATACTTAACGTTCCGACTATATGCGTACATGAGACCATAGAACTTTCCCCTTAGGAAAGCCCGTTATGGGTCTCAGTTGTGACACCGTGAAGTCGATGTACTTAATTAGTTCAGAGAACAGAGCCTTATCTGAGGAACCTCCTAGGGAGGACGAAGGATTTTCTTACTCAGTCCTGAGGATCACAGTAGACGTATAATCCGTAGAGGTACTGCTGATCAACGTTGGGTTCGTAAGCTAAGGTATGCCTGCAGTATGAGTACTGTTGCTTTAGTTTCACTTCGTTAACACGACAATCAGTGAATTCCGAAAAAAAGTCAGCTTTCCATTTTGTAATTCACATTCAATCTTTGTGTTGAATTATTCTCATTCCGTTGCTGCCATGATAAGAGGTGCTCCGTTTCAACAACCAATGACCTTAAAAGTTTAGCTCTTTACAAAGGTGCTCTAAAGTAGCGGCAGTTTCCGAAATAAATTATGAACATGTTTTTTTGTTCTCATACTTAATGTAGAGACATGTTATCGTTATTAATGTTTGCTCTACGGCTGCTTATATTATGCAAAAAAGCTTGAGAAGGAATTTCTCTTTTTCGCGTTAGGCTATTGGAAGAAAGTTCGTAGTGATGAGGAGGTTCAATTCATTAATTCCTGGCCAACTGTGGTTAATTATCGTGAAGACGCCTGTGTTCACTATGAGCAGCCAAACATTTTTTTGATTGCGCTTTTAAAAATGCAATGACCTTTGTTTGATAACTTTTTGCATGTACCGAAAGGTTAACGTGTTCTGTGCGATTCCGCGGACTGTTCGTGTCCGTTAAAAATGGGACATGAACAGTGCTGAAAGCTCTGATTTTCTTTAGATTAGCCTTTAAGGTTTAAGGCAAAAAATTCCCGTATTACCGAATGATGCGTGGAGGAAAAATCGCTTCTGCATCTTTAGGGGTTGCTTAAATGTATTTTCATAAGCCCTTTGCTAGTACCCTAATTGGAGGGTGGTTTTCTTCTTTATAAAGAATTGAAAGTTGCTCTCGTTTGAATATACTGATGATCTTGGGTTTTAACGTTAGAAGTGGGTAGAACTGTGCACTTTTAAATGTTACTACGTTCAAGTGACGAGTTATTAAATGTAGGTAACGACGGATATGCCTAACAGTTGCACTCTTCATCACACTGGAACTAGCGCCAGCGCTCCCATTGCTGCTGGTATAGTTGCACTTGCTTTGGAAGCAAAGTAAGCTAATTGTGCTTGTTGTTAGACGTCAGTCATGCGTGAATGTGTTGCAGCCCCAATCTTACTTGGCGGGACATGCAGCACATAGTGGTTAGGACGTCGAACCCAACAGCGCTGCTGAAAATCTCCGGCTGGACTACCAACGGCGCTGGCAGGAAAGGTGTTACTCGGTTGTCCCAAGGCGTGTCGTTCACATTTGTTGACTTTACAGTTAGCAGCAAGTTTGGCTATGGTATAATGGATGCGGAAAAAATGATCTTATTAGCCAAACGGTGGAAAACGGTGCCACCGCAGCACACCTGCACATTTACATATGACATGGACTATCCAATGTTTGATTCCGCGTGTGTGGAGAAGTCGTATAGCCTGTGTTTTTCAGCCCACTAATTGGCATGTTCTCCCAAAATTTTTCCCTCAAGGTTGATGATTGTGCTCTGGGGGCGCGTATCCGGTACTTAGAGCACGTTCAAGTTATTCTCAGCGTCAAATTCAGTAGACGAGGAGACCTTCGCATATTTATACTTTCCCCAATGGGCACAAGGTGCGAACTGAACTTGCATAGAAGTGCTGAATAGATGTGTAAACTTTGCAGAAGTGAATTATTACCCGTTCGTCCCCACGACGATAGCAAACTCGGTATTGAAAAGTGGCCTTTCATGTCGGTGCAACAGTGGGGTGAAAACCCGGAAGGAACTTGGGTGCTCACGATTGAAAATACCCGGTCACTATTGCGGCACGGTAGCTAATTTTGCATTTCATTTTCTGGCTAAACGACGAAACTTTAGGCTCCTTTGAAGAGTGGCAAATAACGTTTTTTGGAACTGAGGTGCCACCCCAACCCGGCGGCGAAGAGTACACATTGGACGCCTCCAATGGGTCCCTTTTTGGTCAGCCTCTCGCCGTTCCCAGTTTTGGCGGACACCAGGTGTAGTTTCCGTGAAGAAGCGACTGCAGTTTAAGCGCCTTTAATAGCCCGGTTTTGCACTGGTGAAGGAAGGAAGGGACCGGTGGGACACCCTTGAGTAATTTATCTAAATTTCAATCAGTGTCGGCACTTTTGTTCATTTGTGTTAATTAGCGTTTATGTTTTGTGTACCGTTGTTGAAAACAATTTATTTTTCACAACAGCCACATCAGCCGTAGCCACATCCAGCTTGCGCTAATAGTTCTGGTAACTCTTGCACCACTGCATGCGTCTGAGCCGCTTATATGTGCTTTGTAAGTTCTCGTAATAAAGGCGTCAGCTTCGAAATTTGCACGACCCTAAGGCGTATGGTGTAACTGCGCTGCACTATGAAACTGCGTGTGTTTGTATTGTGCGTGTGTACCGTGAAGCAAATAATTCGACTTTTCTTACTGGCCTTTACGCATACTTTAGGTAGCCTACTATGAATTCGTCTTAAAAGTTAACATTTTTTATGGAGTAGTGAGAGTAATTAAAAATTTTTAATTACTGTCTGAGTAGTTGTTCTTGTTGAAGTCCTTTGCACGTTTGCATTGGGTTAACTTCCCGCTGCTGCCGTTCAAGGGTTCAATCACTTTTTTATAGGTCCCTGTAACGATATTACATCAGAATTGTCACCCAGAATGTGAAGGTGGATGTCGTGCTGTCAATTCATCTCTCGACTGTGTTCAATGCAAGCACTTTTATCAACAGCTACGGAGTCGTGGAGGAAGGAAGTGCGTGCTTTTTCTCGCTGCGTAGTCTGCTAGTTAAGCATAACCTTCAGATGCGTTTCCCAGTGCGAACTTGGCTACTATTTGGACTTGAAGGAGAAACGGTGCAACGTATGCCTCCGCGGCTGTGCTACATGTAGCTCAGCTGCCTTCTGCGATACCTGCATCTCACCGTTGTACCTCGTTGTTAGTGATCCTGAAGATCTTTCTCACGGAAAATGTGAAAGTGATTGTCCGGAAGGCTTTTATCCTGATTTACGTAAGGTTGTTAAGTTTGTTCATCGCTTTGAGTATAATCTTTCAGGCGACATGAAACATCCTAAGTGTAGGATGAGATGTGACAGCGGGTGTTTGAATTGCACCGAACTTGGCCCATGCAGATACTGCAAGAGCGGTTACTTTCTGACGTTGCAAGGCAGATGCGTGACGGTTTGCCCTCCCAAATACTTTGCCAGTGCGGCCACTAGGAAGTGTATGAGGTATGCGCTATTGATTACTTCACTAGTTCTTGTTTTCCGTTCTTTACTTGATACTTCCACCATTTGTTGTCTGTTTTATTTTATACTTTTGCGCCTTGAGCTTTACTACACAGCGTATCCCTTCAGTCGATTGTAGCGACTATTACGTTAAAATAGTTGAAATTTACTTTCTTGCCTTAGCTTTAACTCTATTTCAGATGTCCGGAAAATTGTCTACAATGTAGATCCGACAAAACTTGTGATTCTTGTAAGCCAAACTATATTTGGAATGATGCTCAGCGACGCTGCAATCTCAGTGAGGTACTTACTAAGTGCCTGAAGAACGACGACTGTCCCCCAAGAATGTTCTGCGAGAAAGGCGGCCATGTCTGTCAGGCCTGTCATCCAGATTGCTCGCAATGTATAGGTAAGTCGCTGGGGCAGTGGGACCACTTTCTGTTCGCACTTCGTTGCACTGGAATTGTTTAACTGTTAGGACCAAGTTTTGACCAGTGCCTATTATGCAACGACGGTCAACTACCTGACCAAAAGACTAACAAATGTGCCTGTCCGTCGGGGTATTATTTCGACAGTGAACATGTGGTAAGGTTAGCCGTACTTGTGCGGGGAAACTGTGGCGAATGCGTTTTATCATTTAGTTGTGCAAAGCGTGTCATTCGGCGTGTGCGGTTTGCCATGGCGCTTCGTCGCACTTTTGTAGCAAATGTAACCCTGGGTATACCCTTCTCGGCTCTTCATGCGTTCCTTGCTGCAAAGGTCCTGGTAGTTCAAATGGCTTCTGTGGTAAACTAGTTATTGAATAACTACTGGTCCATTTATGCATTTCGTTTAAGCCCTATGCTCAGATGTCACGTCGGCTGAACAGAGCAGTTTCCATCTTACAGTCATTTTACTGTGCATCTTAGCGATCGTTCTTTTCGTGGCCGTATTCGCTGTTTTATCTTGGTTTGACAGGAGAAGAAGAAGAGGGTTCGATAACTATGGGTAAGCAGAAGTCAAATTTCTTATACCAATCCGTTGTTCAGGTACTCCAAAATGTTAGTGCAATATAGCATGGAAAACGACCAACCGTTGTTGTCTAGTGATGGGAATGTTACAAGTGATGCTGATGGTCACAGCGATGAAGAACTCGGTGACGCTCTCACCAGTATTCGCAGCACCAGTCGAGACGAAATGAGACCTGCATAATTTAAGGGAATGCCATGCGATGCGATCTGCCGGTGTAATTAGTCATTTTATCTCTTTTTCTAAGTTGTGATGCGATCTCCAACGGCTCGCTAATGATGCATGTGTCTTAGCCCTTTGATCAAAACGGGCAAAAAGTTCTACTTAATTTAGTTTTACCTTTTTCCTGTCTTTTAAAACGTTTTAGTAATACTGTCTGCCGAAGTACGCATGCTTTCTCTTGCGGACTGCTAATGTTTGACATGGGTAAAGAGCATTGGTTTGTGTAACTTTATCTGACGCGCGCGATTAATTCGGTATATCATCTAGCCTGCGCTGATAGTTTTAATGCAATGTGTTTTTGTATCACGCGATAAATGCGTTCCTGGTAAACACTGCGTTAAATGAAACCTGCAAAGTACATATATGAATATGGGAATTGAGGACAAATAATTCAGAGAATTTTTCCACGGTATATTAATGCAACAGGAAAGAAAACTTGTAGTAGGTTAGCGCGCGTAAAAATGTCACGTTCCCGTAATATGACATTTCATATCGCAGCGTTTCAGTTCCAGCAACCGTTGCTAAGTGATCCCAGAGCATGGCTCTTGTGCTTTGCGTAGTTTCAGTGCATCGGAAGTCTACTGAATCATCATTAAACCTTTTGGCGAAGATGCATCTTCCAAATGATGTGCTCCATTACTGTTTTAAGAAATTTTTTGAGGGCGATATGGCCATCCAGGAGAAACTTTATGAGAAACGATGAACGTCATTAAACTACTTAGTTTTGAAAGACGTGCATGAAGAAGAGCTGACAGCAAGCAGAGGGAAATTAGGTCCACAACTTGGGCTATCTTGAAGCACAGTGTGTGTTGAGATTCTTAAGGTTTTTGATTTTTCAACGAAAGTTATACTATGGCAAAGTAATGTATTCTCTGAAGGTTGTCTCGTCTATTCCTCACGGTTAACGCTTTGTGTTCAGTGTGCACAAGAAGAATCTGGTTTAAAATGTCGCAAATAGTTTTAGAGTGCGCATAATAACAGTGGAAGATGAAACGCTTTAAAACGTTTGAATGTTCTAGCCGCACCTAGCAAATAGCCATTTAAAGGGTGAGCATCGATACTGAACGGTAGCATTCTTATTGATGCTGGATTATGCATGTTACCAAGGCCCCCCTACAGCTTCTTCCTAGAACAAAGCCTGAGAAACGCCCCTCGGATGGCCGTTGGAGTTTCTTATCACGTGTGAAGGCTACTGGACATGTTGACGATTGTGGTCTCTTGTATCATCTGCCAGGGCGCCCGCTATTGGAATTGCCATATTTTCATGGGGCTATGACAGTTGAAGAGGTAACGCAATTAGCGCTTTACGCAGGAGAGTTCTTAATATTTTTGAACAAAGACAAAAATCTTGAGACGACACTAGCAGTGGTAGATGAAAGAAGTGAACTAGTATGCAAGACTATTCGCCAAAACAAAGGTAACTACTTTTGGATTCGTCCAGAAGACCAAGACCTGCGATTCTCAATAATCGAGCACATGATTGAATACTACATTACTTACAAAGAAGAGATAGAGGTATTTACCTAATTTCATATTATCCGAATTAGTATCCCTTATTATAGAGCAACGCTGAATTTTCCACTGTCCTGTCAAAACCGATTCATAATCCTAGTAAAGTGAAAAATCTCTTGGTTGAGAATAGTAAAACAACAAAAGATCTTACCTACTGTTATGAGAACCTTAGTGATGACGACGTCGCGAAGTTGCTGGTTAACGATGGGGATTATCTGATAAGGCAGGTGCCAACAGAAGATGGTAATGCGTTTCAAGTCTGCGTTTTCTGGGATAAGGTTGTAAAAATGGCTATGACAATTTCTGACGTCCCAGAGGAACTTCTGTTATTACCTCGGGCGTCAGAATTCGAACCTACGGAAGGTGTTTTGGAGTTAGATCACCTGCTAAAGTCATTGACGGTTGGCAATTGCGTTGTTGACGGTGTACAGTTTAAGCGCGCTGTTTGCGACCATGAGAAAGAAGAATCAGTGCGCCCCCGGCAAACAATAATGAACATAACAAGAATGCTTGGGTTTACCGAAGCTTTCACTGGAAATATACCTCTGACATTTCCTAACCGACTGTTTAACCTCCTGAAATACAGAGCTCCTAGACCATTACATCTTCTCCCTTATTATCATGGAGTCACGTCTGAAGCTATTGCCAATTCTCGGTTATGCTGCCCTGGCGACTTCTTGGTATATGTAAATGCGAGTACTGAGAAGCTATGTATTGCTTCGTATGAGCAGATCAAAGCCTTCCAAGTCTGGTGGCACACTAATATCTGGTGTTCTGTTGAGACGGGGTATTTTTGGATTCGACCGGAGGATGAAAACCTGAAGCTGACTTGCGTGGAGCTGCTAATTGCATACTACCAGGAACGTCAAATTCCATTGCAGGTGAGCACTTCCATAAAGCAAGGCGAGACTCCTTGGAACACGCAGCGTTTCTGATAATTCAACTGCTCCAGACAACGACATTGCTAAGTGTTTCATTAAGCTAAAAGTCGTTTTGGCGTTTCCTTCAAGATTGAGCTCACTTGTCCTGCTTATTGTTATGACGTCAGTTTGCTTTTGAGAATTGATAAATTGAGGCAGTGGTCTCATACCAGGAAAAGGGAAGACTTTCTGTTTGAAATGAAATTATGTACAAGCTAACTTGCTGAACATTTCCTCTCTGTTAAGATAGGCACGTATTAGTGAAATTTCGCAAAGAAGGAAAGATAGAACTTACTCAAAAGTTCAGCTTTCCCCAAAATTTGTATCTGTTCTGTTACCATTTCGTTGTGGCATACGTTGATAGTGCTATGCCCTATTCCAGGATCTATCAATTAAGGAGCAGCTGAAAGATCAGCAGTCAAGAGCTTTATTTTGTATCACGACACCAATTGTCAGTCCGGAATACATGAAAAATATAAATGTCGAGTACACAGACTGCGTGGAAGAATTAAGTTATCACTTTGGCAACATTTCGGATGATGAGGTGGAGAAATTGCTGCAGCGGAATGGGGATTATCTACTGCGTAATAATGAGTTTGGTCAGCCTTTCCTTTCCATACGCTGGGGCGACAAGATTGTGGATCACCAAATCCCCTACAGTGCTGAGATTGGCAGGACGATTCTTCCGAGAGATTCAGAAGCAGGACCTATCGAATCTATTTTTAGCATTGACCAGTACGTAAAAGCACTAGTGCGCTGCCAATACTCAATCGATGGGGCTGTTCCGAGGAACGCAATCCAGGAGTATGCATGTAGACGTTTTTCTTGAATGTGTCATAATGCTGCAATTTTAGGGGGGAAAAGTCGCTTACGAAGAAGAGAAGAGGCAAGAAACTCGCTTAATATTGCTGAAATAATAAACTAAATGTCTAAGTAACCATTCCTCTGAAATGATCTAGCCTGGAAGTGTCAATGAGGCTAGATAATTTCAGAAAAGTTGACACCAGAAGAAAGCTAAGTTTGCCAACCCTATGCGGAGTGTATACCTATTAGTAAATAAAAATACATGAATAATATTGATATAAACAAAACAAAAATCAGATTTGAACGAGTTTCTCTTCCCGCACTTTTGTAGACAAATGAACTGCGTCGTTTCCGCGTGAATTCCGTTTTTCCTTACATTGTGAGTTGATTGGTGTTGGTACACGCGAAACTTGTAACAATTCGTTAAAGATTTCACAATAAACAAAACAGAAACTGAAATAACTGTCTGAAAGTTTATCACGACGTTGGCTAGCTGGATACCTACAACGTTTGAAATTGCAAGCGGTCATTCCTATATGCTCTTGCGCAGGGTAGATTAAAAAAATTGCAGTTCTCCTGTTCAAAACGGTCTGTTCTCTGTTGCAGTTATTCAGCATAGAAAAACCCAGATATGCAAAATTGTATTAAAATGCAAACATACGAAACTGAACGTGTGAGGAGAGCAAATTCTGAGCTTTCAGAACTGTCATGCTCGATGCGCTTTTTTCGATTAATTACAATGTGTTTAATGGTTTTCCTATCTTGTGCGGGATGCGTCTGTTACGTACACGAAAACTGAACCACTCAGTTTTCACAACGGTTTTACTGAGCAGAGCCATCATTTAAGCATGTGTTCGGCGTGTGATTTACAGAGCTATTCAGCGGATGTATCTTAAGAATTTACATTGCTAAGACGACGTTAAATATGTGAGACTTTTATGGTTTTTTGGAATTGTAATACAGTGGAACCTCCAAAGTTGACCACCTCTCTATGTTGACCACCTCCCTAAGTTGACCGAAATTTGATAAGTTGGTTGGTCCGCACGTAAATAAGCGCAAGGACAACCTCTATACGTTGACCACCTCCGTAAGTGGGAAGTTGACCGCTTTAGCCGTGACGTGGTATATCGACCCAATGCTAGTTTGCTCTCTATAAGTTGACCATTTCAGTTTGCTCTGTCAGTCGCTAGGAGCTCTTTACCGTCGGTGCCTGAATGTGCTATCTATTACTCAACATAG
>KN538397.1:561053-580612 GCA_000797535.1 Trichuris suis | reverse complement strand
ATAATAATAATAATAATAATAATAATAATAATAATGAAGACGAGAATAAGAAAAATTAGAGTAATAGGAACGATAGTACCTAGATAAATGTGAAATATGGTTTTGTTTTGCTAGAATCTGGAAGTCGCAGGAACATCATTCGAGACTAACTATTATAATAGACTAATATAATCATGACTTCTTGAAACTGACCTTTTTAAACTCTCTGTTTGTTCATTTGGCCGTACATGTGACGTCTGTCGTGAAACATGGTCAGTTCAGGAAGTTCCATAATAAACGCCCGTCCGCCCTTAATTCTGTAATAAACTTTAAACTTGAACGACTGTTTATTTCTAAAATGTCAAGAGAAAATCGTTTTACAGCACATGATCTCCTGCGATTAGCAAAAGGTCCGAGACCTACGTATTGACCCTGCTCTTCGAGGCTGTCATGGCACGTTGTAAAGGAATGTAGATCATTGCTTTGTTTACCTTTGTACTCGAACAATAACGGTAGTAGTTAACCCCTTCCCTTCGTCAGCTGACACTTCATTGCTGAAGTGCAGTTTCTTCTTGCGATAACGTATCTTTCTTTACGCAACGCAGAGTACAGGTCATCTCTATACGTTTTGTAGATTAAACGTTCCCTTATTAGCAAATGGCATAGATGTTGATGTGAGCGTAAGACTGTCAACCGCAAAGTTAGTATTTCAAGCGTAAGAACGTTTTTACTTTTAACTCTGAAGGGGAAAACTTCCAGTTGATTAATGGCTTGCGAAGGGCTCCTATTAATTTAGTCACTGCTGCCGGTCCGTCAGGATTTGATAACAGCTCCCGCTATCAACCAAGATGTCATCGTGCTGTCTGCCTTGCCTGGCCGCAGTTAACTTGCTGCCAGTAGACGGAATGATATTGCTTTCGTTTGGTTGTATTTTACTATTGCTTGCGCAAGTAAGATCAGATTGCCACGTACCACCATCCCTGTGGTGCGATGATGAAGAAATAGCAAAAGAATGTGGAGTATCAGCTGCTTGTGAGGACTACAACAGAACCACATTCAATGAAAAGATCAATCTGACTGTTTTATATGAGACACTATGTCCTGATTGCCAAGACTTTATTCTACTCCAGCTTGAACGATTTGTTTGGAAATTCGGACGGGAATTTGTCAATTTCGAGCTAGTGCCTTATGGAAACGCTAAGAGGAAGAATGTAAGTGGGACTTGGAAGATCTATTGTCAGCATGGTCCTCTCGAATGTGCACTGAATAAGTTGCACAGCTGCGCCATACACCATTTAGGTGATGTAGAAAGATGGCTGCCGTTTGTTGCATGCATGGAGAAGGCACTTAAGAGTCACTACGGGCCGCAAGCTGCCGCTAAGCTATGCCTGAGAAAAATGGACGTCAAAATGGCAGAGGCCAAGAAAATCTTGGAATGTTCAACTGGAGATGAAGGTAACGAACTTCAGCTGAAGATGGCAGAACGAACTGAAACTATCAAACCAGATCGGCACAGATTTGTTCCTTGGATATTGATTCAGGACGTAAGTACGAATGGTTTACAAGCCACTCAAGCCAATCTATTAGCCTTTTTGTGCAAGTGGCACCGTGGAACATTGCCGAAAGGCTGCCATGTGTACTCAGAAATGTTGAAACAAAAACAATGCGCCGCTGTTTGAGAATGTATACTCGGCTGTTTTGCAATAAACATTTGCTGTACGCGCAGTTAGTGTCCTCACAAGGTGTTGGATTGAATTACATCTAAGAAAGTTCTGCTCTACCAAAAGAACATTACTGGAGGCTATTCTACCTACTGGGGAGCAAACTACCACTATTGCGGCTGAAGCATGACTCCACAGATTCCTCTTGCAGGAGCGAATTCTAGAACTGGAAGAAGTGAGCAGAATCGCTGTTTAAGAGATAATGGTACCATTCTGTCAATAGTTTTGTGCAGTTGGTTTCACAAAATCGCCGTCACTTTGGAAGGCGATTTAAACGCAATGTGCTTACAGGTTCATTTTTTTGTAGTGTAGGAGAAAAACTATACGCGTTTTAAAAATCGGGTTTGTTCGTAACCAGGAGGTTAACGTCATGTTTCGATGGTTTTACAGCAGTGGTGCAGTGCTCCAGACAAGGACGGCTCAAGCAACTACCTGACCGTTTCGTAAACAGCTGCGGTTTTATTGCTGTTGAACAGTTTTTATTGAAAAGTTCACTGAAGCTTTCGGGACGCAGGCTGTCTCATCTTCACAGGAATAAATACGATGAGCGTAATAATGAGGCGGTGCCTTGATTTGGGCGATTACAGTTTAAGCTGACTGGATTGAAGCGGCGTTTCTTCCGTGAGATCATGTATGGATCTAGTTTCAATTTTTTTATTGGATTATTCTTGTGCTTTTTGTGTGCCACTGTTTTTGTACTTTCTAAAACTTTTTGGTTGTCTGTCTTTCTTTTGCTTTGTTTTCTTTGTTGGATTTGACATCCAAGAATTAGACGAGAAGGAAAAGTGTAGCTAAGAAAGGAAAGAAAAAGAGGACGAAGGGAATTCTGAGGGAGAGTATTAAGTATACATGAAAATTAAATTAGGTCATCTGAAACTATTAGATTTTTATTAGTACGGTTGAGTCCCGTTATCTTGAAGAGCAATCATATACTTCCAGAGCATTCAGGTTCGGCAGCAACCCATCTTCAGTGGATTACCAAAGAGAAAATGGTTCGAGAGACTGTGGGGTGACCTCAACTTTCATTCTCTCTTTGGTTACCCGCTAAAGACGGGTAGCTGCCGAATTTGAAAGCTCCGGAAGCTATTTCTGTTGTTAGTGTTGAGGAAAGCAAACTGACACGTCAATATGAGCGTATCATCTATGCATGTCAGGATGACTCACGTTTGGCATGCTGCCAATCGTGTGACAGTTTTTCGCTGCCTAGCTGCTCGCGCTCGCTTTCGCTCAGTGTGTGCTTTCGCTGTCGTTCGCTGTGGCTGGTCGTTTGTTTGTCTTGTTCTCTTCGCGTGTCTAGTAAAGGGAAGTTAGTGTTGTGGTTCTCCCCTTTTACTGCAGTTCTCAACTCGCGGCTCTAAATACCACAACAGTTAGAAATAACGGGACTCAACCGTGCTAATAAAAATCTACATTCTCCATGAAGTACTATTGTCCCGTACCAAAGACTTGCGTTTCCAAATCTGAAACTATTAACAGAAACTACTTGACAGTCTAAAAAGAAAAATCGTTGTCGGTTCGGTCTCCGGGATAAGGGAGCACGACCATAACCATAAAGGACCAACATTCATAGCAAATGCATACTTCTCATGTTTGGTGAAAAGAAGGTGACCTTAGTGCAACTCGCGCTGTTCGAACCGGTCTGTCGTTCATTGCAGGGGGATGGAAAAGTCTGGGAGATGGCTAACTGTAAGGAACATCACTGAGGACGATTAATCAGATGCGACTATACCTTGCTAATTTCATCCCCTTTTTCTCTGTTGAAGGTTCAGTAAAGTCAGGCAAAGAATGCTTCTTCAATTTTCCTAAAGAGAAATTTGTTTCCCTGGCGTAAAATTCTGGGTTGAAGCGTTCCAGAACAACAGGAAGGACGTTGTGCTATTGTGCTACCACCGACACTATTAAGGCATGATGCGCATAGCAGTTGTGATTTGAGAGACTGTGAGACTTTGATTTTGAGCAGATACGCTATTTAATAGTTTGGCGACCATACTGTAATTTCATATGTTCTTCAGATCTGTGAATTGAGGTGTTTCCGGACTCTCCAATGTAAGAAGCAAAGCAGGAACATTCGACACACACCTGGGATTTGCTGAAGGGGGTTCGTACTTTGTCTATGCGTGTCATTCATCGTGAGTTAGGTGAACTTTTGAAGAATACTTTGAATCCTATGGATTTGTCTAGGCGGTGGTAAGAGAGTAAGCGTAATGTTGGTACTTTGGAGGTTTTCTTGGGTTTTGAATTCTTTTCTCTTAAACGATCATGTATGATGGAATTGACTAGTCCTTTAGGCTATCCATTATCAATAAAGGTCTGTTGAATTTGTTTTAATTTCGACTGAGGAAACTGTCACAAATCGTTATTGCTCCATCAGTCGTACCATATAAGATTCTTTTCATTACTTTGATTGCAGGGTGATGGGATGAGTAATGTAGGTAACGATTAGAATGAACTGGGTTTTCCGTAAACTGTCCAAGAAAAAACATCAGATAGAAGTTACTAGGTAACTACGTTTCAACATTTTCTACACGTTTTAACATGTGCAGTGCGTTAAGCAAAGCGTGAAATTCAACAGTAATTTGCTCCATTAGTCTCTCTTCACACCTATTACCCATTCCTTAGTAAACGTCCGTAAGTTTCCAAACAGTGCAGGCACTGAAGAATGAATATGAGTAACAGCAGTGAAAAAGAAATGTAGTAGCTCTTTCGACCTGTTAAGAAGATTTTGTATTCGTCAAACTGCTCCGACAAAATCTGACGAATCTGGGAAATATAAGAGGCTGGAATTTGTTTCCCTCTTCAGCTGTTTTGACGATTAAAATTAATGCATAATCAAGAGCTACGTTTACTGAAACTGCTATACAGCCAGTACTTACAAATTATGAGTGTAACTTCCCAAACTGTTTGTAGTGCATACTGCCAAGATGCTCATAAGAAAGTCAGCAGATGTGGTAAACCGATTCCAGATTCGTCTCTTCCATCTATAAACCACAGTAGAGCGTCCATTATCCGGACTGACTGGGACCGGGGGTCATCCGGATAAGGGAAAAATCCAGATAGTGGATCACCTGTTAGAGGCGCCGCACTTTCCTTTTGGCTCTGTTTGCCATAAGGTTTTGCTTGTTGATGTATAGCGTTTTGCAACGACTTGATTATTTTCCATAATTTAGGGTTTAAAAGTCGGTCTCCGTTATCCTATTTGCCCTTAATCTATCACAGCCTCTGGGCGCTCTTATCCCTATATACCGGTGATAGGAGGGATAAGGATATCCTGAGATAAGGATGTAAGAGTACTTTCTATACCATGCGAAACATCCCACCAACTTTGACCCCCCGATGGATCCGGTTAATAGAACATCCGGTTGATGGAGGTCCGGATAAGGGACGTTCTACTGTATTAATATATCCTGCTTGCAACCTTTCCTGACCCATTTTCGTTATTCCTTAGTTTGTCTTGAGAAAGGCAAACTCAATCCTCCAAGTTGACTGTTAACAGTTACCGGCAGACGCCCAACAGCAGTAAGGACAGTAGTGAACCTATCAGACGGTTTTCGTTTAGTACGAGCAGTTCAAAGTGAAAGCTATTAAGCAGACAAAAATGTGAAACTGGGATGTCAACATGACTGGAGTGGGATTCGAACCCACGCCTACCGAAGTAGACTGCGGCCTAAACGCAGCGCCTTGGACCTCTCGGCCATCCAGCCAGCAACTCCCGTGTTTCTAATTATTATCACTATGGTTAACAATAGATGAAGATTAAGTTAAGTTCCTGTTACCAGAAAAGAGCGCTGTTTTAATATAATTGTCGTACATGGATTGCACCTGTACAAAGCACTGAAGTGCTACGCCTGTGCATAATTTTGAGGCGCTAAACTTTCCCTTCCAGAGTACCAATTATTGCATAAATGCTTAGCATTTATCTGCGTAGTTGCGACTCAGCGGAGCGTGTTCTTCACGCTGACAAACAATATTAGTCAGTTTCGTTCGTTCAGTTGTTGCCATTCCGCACGAGCACCAACAGAGTGGAGATTCGCTAATTGGCGAGGACATGAAAATACTCAAAAGCACACGGTGCACATGAACCAAAGGATGAGAAATGGATCACGTTCCAGCTGTGTGAAGCTGCGATTATGGATGACTTTATTATACAGAACTGTTGTGTTCATTTTCCCATTCATCTGACTTCATTACGCAACTGGAAGATTCTTGATATTCTTGAAACTTCAAAGTTTCCATCACTTTCAGAATAGGAATAGCAGCATACGGTGCCTGCCAACAGAAATGCAGGAACAATTGTTCTTTGCTCGCTTTGTTCCCCGCATGGGTTACTCCTTATTAAAAATTAGCGCCTTTTTCAGAAGCTCATTCCAGTTCGGTCCAGTTTCATTCGCATCAAAAATGATATTTCATCACGTTCCTCTTAATCTAAATATCGTTTCTGTTTTTTTGAATTTACAAGCTGGACTTTTATCTGCTCAAGATCTGTCCTTGCATCTTAGTTTCCTGAAGACTTGTCGCTTTTTAAGATTTTTAAGCGTACCAGAGCTAACTTTGAAATTTGGATCACCACTCACCCTTGAATTAAAGCGTTCAGCTTTATTGCATAATAAGGACCCAAATAACGGTTGTTCAGTTTAGCATCTCTGAATAAATCATGCATAGACAGCTTGCTGAATTTCTTCATTCTGTGATTTCTTCATAACCTTGCGCCCTGGGTCCGCACTGGGTCCACAGAGATGAAAAGCAGATGATCCTTTCTTTCTTCTTTCTGAAGTCAGATACTGTTGGCATTTGGACTGCACAGTCTTCCATGAAGAGGGAACAAGCGAATTCCCAAAGCACGGCTGGACTAAAAACGTAGAAGTAAACTAACTGAATTGAACTATGATCTGCGTTCCACTCTTAGAGTTAACTGCCCACTTTGTCGTTCAGGGAATGAAATTCAAGAACGCGCTCAAAATGGCCACTGAATCCGCTGTTCCTATTGAGAAAAATCAAAGGAAAGAAAAAGGCAACTGCTCCTTAGACAATACACAACATAACTGCATAGCGTGAAGGCATCAAGCCAGTAGTGGCCGTTTTAAGTTTCAGGCGATGCCCTCAAACGTGTTATAAGAAAAAGAGTGAATCAGTGGCGGAGCGAAATCGCCAGCGTCCGTTAAAACAGTGGTTCCCAAACCTTTGGTGCTATAGTCCGCTACCCTCTTTTGATCAGTCGTTCAATACGCTGAGCAGCGGTGCTGGTGGGACAAGTCGAGTCTCGAAAGCTTTACGTGATCGTTTTACTAGTCTTTTCAGCATACTAACCGGGTTGAGTTCCGTAACAATGAAATTATGAAGTTTAGCGCACCCGCTACAAGATGTTCAGAGTTTATCGTGATAGAAAGGTACCTTAGAATGCACAGCAAGAACTTTTTAACAAATTAGAAATGAGATTGCAGTGGAAGTTCATGTTTGTTTTCCTTAGCGTAACAATCTATTTGCTCAATGCAGGGGGGTGCTTAATCAAGCGAAACTAATTTTCTTGCATGTGAATTAATGCTTGCGATCATTATTCCTTGTAACCCCGTTTCAACATTTTCAACCGATTCATTTTCTTACTCAGTAGGCCAATAATTTGCACTGAACCCACGCTCAGCTAACGATAACGATGAAAGAGCGATAAGAGGCTTGTTCATAACAGCCCATAACTGAGGATGAAGTTGTGTTGTTTCTTGTTGCAACCAAAACTCTCGACATCCGCTCTTGAAGTTCACTTTTAACTCCTCATTGTTTTGCACTTCTGTTAACTCTTCGTGTAGTTCTACCTCCTCTTCTTCTACACTTCATACGCACAGGTGCTTTATTGAAGAAACGTACACACTGAAACCCACGTTTCAGTTCACACCGTATTCAATATGCAGTAACGATGTTGCTCCATGCGCAATGGACCTTTTGGAGCTGACGTATGCTGCACAGCTATTAACTTATTGGAAATAATGCGGCCTATGTTATTAGTATTTACTGGAAATTTATCAAAACCCCTAAATGACAGCCCGAAACATGAAAATTAGCTACCGATTTATTCAGGCAGCCTTTGGGTGTAAAACTGAAACAATAAACTATTTTCTCTGACGTGCTTGATAATATAAACACGTGTTATTTAAGCTGCTGTTTTGAAATGCTCACAGTTATAAAACCGTAGTGCCTTTGTAATTTCGTATTTTAAAAAATGTTCTCTCCAGTGAATTGTGCACTGTTCGTCTTCATTTGCTCAGTTATCGAGTTCAGCGGCTTCTGCGAAGTAAGCAACATGACCATGTTCCATTACCAATGAGTACTCTCTGTTTACTCAGACTTTCAAAAGGCCTCTCTTCCTTGTTCTGTCGAAAAAAGATTCAAGGAAATAAGATAGGGAAATCATTATTCGCCAAAGTAGTATTGCAGGAATGATAACAGTGCGCGGTCATATGCAGTCACGCTAACTTCGTACCTTAAGAGTAGAGTCCAGCTGACCGTAAGACATTACGGAAACGCTGCAAGCAGCATATGTACATTTTGCAAACGTCATTGCTGAAACAGAGTTGCTGGTAACGGGTGCGTATTAATAAGTTCTCATTTCGGTTGGACAAGGAAAAGGACTGTTCAACTGATCAGAAAGAAGAGGTACAGTCAGTGAACAATGGAGACTTCACAACCCTCACTAGTCCCATTGTCTGCGTCAGAACCAGCGAAAGCGCGTCATTCAGTAAATGATTGATTGTTTAAACAATTCTTACTAAATGCTATCCTTAATAGAAAATATTTGAATTGTTCAGATTACTGTTTCTCAAGCTCATGGTCGCCACCGGCTGGCCGATTCCGCGTGAACTGATTGGCTGACTCTGAGGAAAAACTGGCGGAGGAGGAGTAGGAAGAAGTCTCTGACATTCTGCCTTTTTCCCGGCGCGTCTGCACCCGCAACGCGTGATCTCACTTTCCCACTCCTCCTTAGAGCATTAAGTTTTGCAATGGAATGGAAAGCACATAGTACTTTCGCTCTTTGGTCACGGATGGCAAGCAAAGTGATGGAAGACGTCCTTCAGCGACACTGAGATCGGTTCAGTATGCCTGAGGAACATAGTTGACACCCCGTAGCAATGTCGCCGTCACCCATGGGGTGCTACTGCCCCTCTAGGAAACACTGCTTCACCTAATTCTAGGTCTAATGAAGAAATCCTACTAGGTGATTTTGCGCGAAGGCACTCTTCCTTTTAACGAGGTGTAGCAGTGCGTGGTGCTGATTTCATGGGAGGTATTAATGCTGCTGGAAACCATAGGTCTCAAAGATCTGAATGACCCGCCTCATATGATTTCTGTAAGCAGCGTGGTATCAAGAGAACTGTGGTATATTCATGTTCACAAAGAAGTCATTCCTACGGAATGCAGGATTCGTGTAAAGCTACGTGAATTGCACATTCCCGTCTTACACAAGTCTGCCAGATTCTTCTTTAATCCATCGGGATTTATGTTGTAATTTCAGGCAGAATGGCCGGGATCTGATCTGTTTAATTTCATTGTATGTACTTACGGCTGGTTTAGCCGTTGCGATGGAAGATTTTACTCTGAATACGAAGCTTTCAGACCCATCTTGGTTCGTCACCAGCATGAAATAAATGCATTAGAGGTGGTGCGCAATGGTCAGGGGAAGTTTAAAGTCAGTATCCGTAAAATATTATTTTAATTCGAGCTATGCAAGTGAAACTGGTTGTGAACTTTTCCTCTGACTGCGCACCATCTATAGTATACTTATTTTACGCTGACGGGGACCAAGATGGGTCTGAAAGCTTCAAACTAAAATCTTTCTTCAGAAGGGGTAAACAGCCGTAAATACCTACAGTCAGCTTTTCTGAATATACCCAGTAGATAACTTGAAATACGGCGTAGTAATGGCTGAGCTTCCAGAAAACGTCTACTCCCGTCGTCAGCGCGTTTCCTATCTGCGTATGCTGATTTGTCAAGAAGGTACTGCACTCGTGACAAAATTCCTTACCATTATGCGCACTCTGCCAATGATTACCATGGCGCTGCCCTTGTCAAGTCAGGGCATGGTTAACTGTTGTCAGTTTTGATTTTGTAAATTAATAATATCTTGGATCCAGAAATAATCAGGTTCACTTTTCAATGCTACTTCAGCTGACGGCAACTTTCATCAGATCATCTGATCTTTGCGAGCGGCTTCATTAAGATTTTAAAACTGAATAAGGTAGCAGAGATGCACATTAAGCTCGATAGAAACCAATGTAGGTAGCACACGTGGGGGGGGGGCAGCTCAGCAGCAAATTAGGGTTTATTAATGCTATGACTTCTGGGTAAAAAGCCTTTATATTAACAATTTGTATTTTTTTCAGGCTGCCTGCGGAGTGCCGTACTTTAAGCCCTTTTTACCCAAAAGCTCTGGCCAAAACCGAATTCTTAACGGCATTGAAGCCAGGAAACATTCCCATCCGTGGCAAGCACTAGTTTACGTACAGTTTGGAAAATACAAGAAAAAATGCGGAGGCTCTTTGATTGACTGGGGCAGCACTAATGCTTCAGATCTAGTACTGACGGCAGCTCACTGTCTCATGGATAGGTATGCATGCTAGCTTTTTGCCATTTACAATAGTGACTGACGCACGCATTTCTGATAAACGCTATGCTCGATACTTAAATACCTGGAACCCTTATAGCTTCCTTTCCAGTTGATTCGCACTAATTTTAGTTCCAGCTATGTTCTACCTACAGCTGAGCGTTACCTCACAGCTCCTTGATTCCTTCCTGATTGTTTGCATTTTTTGGCTGTGCAGATCTGCTGTACCATCAGAGCTCAGACTTCTTTCCGGTTACTTAGTTTTTCTCTTGCTCTTCGCTTGTTAGTTCACATAACTTCTCAGGATGTTGATGATTTAGGTGTTACCGTTGTTAGGATTTCTCTGAGCACCGATTATGAAAGAATTGATGCTATAGTTACATTTCACAGACTAACATGTCATTCATATGCACAGCGATAAACCACTTGTGATTCTACGCTTAATTGAACTTTTCTATCTTACTCTGCTAACTGAATGATTGTTACTGAGTTCTGTTCATCGAATTTGTTTTTTTGTAGCGCAGTACTTGATGCAAAGTATGAGCTAATCGGAGAAATCAAGTTCTACTACAAGCGCTGGCGTCAAAAGTGAGTTTGGTTATCAGCCTATTTCTAAAGAACCACAAGTACTCATTGGACAGGGCGCCAAAAATTTAAAATCACAGTTTGACTTAACGCAACTCTATTTCATTTCCTTATTTACGTAAAATAGTTTACACTTTTCCCAAATGGTAATATTTTACTATTACATTAGTCAAAAGGTTAGACTGCATTGATTGTGGCTATTCTTCACGTTCTGTGAACAAATTAATGTAAGGCTTATTTTCTGCCACGTCAGCAAGAAGTTCTATACCAAAACTATGAAAATTATTTAGCATCTCCTAAAAGTTCAGTATGTTTCATTCTTTATATGGTTCCGTCTGCACCCTTTTGTTAAGCAGCTGCAACTAAGGAATAAATGGTTAGAGAAAATACTAATGGGCGATTGGTAATAAAAAATAGTAGATTACATCGATTAAGTACTAACATATGAGCTTTCAGCATTTGAAGGCTGGGCATCTCGTGATCGCGAGTGATCCGTTTAGTGTACGAAGACCGTAAACGGTTCGATGATCACATATCATTGGATGATCTGAAAGATCTAGTTGTTTAGACTTCGTACACTGAACAACTCAGTCGTGATTCTGCTCATGAAGAGCTTTCGGCATTCGATTACTCCATCTGAAGCACATGGTTATCAAGTGGAAGGTCTGATCACTAAACTGTCTTAGCTCTTCAGGAGACCTTTCTTACTCATTTACAGATATTAATATATGCTATCTATCCGTCTGTTGAACACCTGCTCTTTTTCACTGATACTGCTTGCCATAACAATAGGTACACAAGCCTTTGTATCAGTGAAACAGACTTACAATCTTGATGCTTCACACTACTCTGCCCTGTTTTGAAAGGAAGCAAAGCATATATGCTGAAAGGACAATTTGACTAAGGCTAAAAATGACCAAAATGAAAAAAGTATAACCAGAATGCCAAGTTATTGCCAAGCGGCTACTTCCATCATAGTCGATTGCAGTATCTGAATAACAACAACCTGCAGTGCAGTATAAATATCAGAATTCTTGCATGCATTTCTTTGAATGGATCCGCGACGTTTCAGTGATTCTGCTTCGAAGCCCTTTTTGACTGCGGGACTTTAACCCTGTGGACAATTGTACTTCGCTTTGTATAGCGAGGTGAAATGGTTAGACTAAGGCTACCGCTTTGGCTTAAGATAAAGAGTTTTAACGGACGTGGACCAAGTGATCAAGGTTTCTACACAGCTTTGCCACATCCTATCCAAGTCAGCTTCATAATCTTTAGATGCCTCTATTTTTTTTGAGCACATAATGCTTCGATGGGCATGCATTCCTTCGACCACTTCTGACGGCCGACCCTTCTTTTGTCATAGCTAATGCGGTGGACGCCTTTGGCATGCCAAGAGCACTTTACCGCTCTGATAAACGCATCTAGCCGTCCATTTTCCATTCTCATTCATGGTGGTTCATAGTTGATCTTCTTCTTCTTACGGCAACAACCCGTTTTTTGAGAGAACAGATATGAAATAATGCTTTATTTCGCAGTCCGAGCTTTGGAGTGCGCTCTTCACCCGTCATCAGCGGTCTAGGTTCAGTTTTAGGGCGGCATAATAAGGTGAATCTGGGAACAAATGGAGATAGACTTCTTTTTACGGGGTTTAGTTTTATAATGAAGGGAAATGCAGTGAAATGATAAAAGCGGAGCTTTAAGGACAAAGTGGCTCCGTCTTCAACGCAAAACGCATGTTAGGCCTTAGGGACAGACTGTCCATCGAGTGAATTCTGCCTCGACGAACTCCCTCCTGGAGGAAGGATCTAGTTGAGACCCGTCAAAAGTTGACCAATGATACTTTGGCGTTCCGCTTCCTTCAACCAGGTGGTCGGTATAAGAAAGAGCTCTGATCAGGCATGACCGGAGAAAATAACTGTGCCTAATATGATAAGAATATGCCCCTCAGGCAATAAGATGTAAGCAGGGTAGGATCTAGAAAGCGTGAGCAAGGAACGCCCAATGCAGCGAAAACCGCAGATGGATGGAGAGCAAGTGAGGAAGCAGCTGTGCAACAGCACAAGAATGAATTCAGCCTATAGCGGAGCGTTCGACAGTTAACCATCCATGGAGTGTTGGCGCAAAAACAGTCTATAACTTTTACGCAGATTGAGTTTCAGAAATAACTTTTACCGTTCAGCGTTACAGTCTAAAGCAGAGGGTCCCAAATCAGCTCTAATTTGATCTCATGATTTGCACACGTTACAATTCTATACCGTAAACCTTTAAACGTTTGAACAAGAGCTTAAGCCTAAGCATATATTATAAATTAGCCTAATTGTGTCTCAGCGAAACATCAAGCGACTCAGTCGTCCTGTGGTATCACAGCAATGTGATGTGAAACGTGAAAGCGCCTGTTCACAATTATCACAGGTTGAATGCAAATAATTCACAGAGATAAATACGTTGGCGTACCACTCGTAAATGCAAGTCAAGTACACGTTTTGCTCGGAGTCCATGATGTAAACGTAGCTGATGAAAACGTGCAGAAACTGGCAGTTGTTGGACTAGCAGTCGCTGACTATCATCAGTATAGCGATCGGGAAGATGTTGCACTCCTGAAACTAGAAAGAAAGGTTGGTTACAACGAGTTCATTCAAGGAATTTGCCTTCCTTCACCGAAAGAACGTTTACCTGCTAAAGAACATCCATGCTACGTGACTGGCTGGGGATTCTTAAACGGTGAGATTCCCAACTTCAACATTTGTATTGCTAGAAGTTCCCTGTAACTTACCGTTTGTAAATTACCAAGGTAATTTCTTCCTGTTGTTACATCATGGTATTAATATAAGCCTTGTCTCAATGTTCTCTTCAAAGACAGTAAGTTAACATTCAGACGTTTAATGATTGATGAAAAAAGGAGCTTTCGAGAATCTACTGTCCCGTCGTCAGCGTGCAGGTACAGTTTTGCTCCTGTGCGTCCATCACAATTCTAACAACAGCGGGGACAATGGTATCGAAGTCAGTGAAGTACGAGAACCTATCATCCACGACACGGATTGCTACTCCATTGGAACGCAATCCAACCTCCATCAAGGCTAGCACGGATACGCTCATCCATTATCATAAATGTACAGATTAGTTGGCCCCGTTCTGAAAAAACTCAATTAGAACAGACAGGCGAACAGTAACCAGGCGCCGCCGTCTGCCTGCACATCTCATTGTGCACTAACTACGTACTGCCACCTGTGTTTTCTTAAGACGGGAAGTTTAAAGAAAAATAGCTGATGTTATGTTATGGTTATGTATGTCATACCTTCTAATAAGTTATTTTTCTTTAAATAAATATTTTTCTTTCTCTCTATTTTGATAGGCTAATAGAACCGCTTTTTACAAATCCATTTTGTTGTTCAAACACGTTAAATCACGTCTGACCCTTTTATTTATTGTCAAGAATTACCCAACTTTCAGGATGCAGCTGATCCCGTTGTCAGTGTCTCAATAATCAATAAATAAAGCGTAAATCTTGAAAATTGCTTATTCATATCTTTCGAAAGACGGGGCGTCTTGTAACGGGCTTCGGTATTTTCATAACTAATCTTCAATTCACGGCTATTGCCCGTTTTGTGTATCTATAATTAAACTTCAAAATGCCCTACCAGCGAATGGATGAGCAGAATGGTGTTCTGTCTTTTTCTCTAACAATCGGTTCGCCCATTCGCTGGTAGGGCATTTTGAAGTTTAATTGCAGATACACAAAACGGGCGAAAGCCGTGAACTGAGGACCAATTATTCATATCTTCAGGTTATGAAAAATAAATAAAATAGGTTAAACGCGATCTAACGCGTTTGAACATGAAAACTTGTGTGTTCGCTACAAGATACCCTACATTTAGTTACAATGCATTTTGCTAGCATTATAAAAACGGAACAGGCTTGATTCCACAAGGTACTAACGCGAGAGACGTATCTACAGCAAACCAATAGTCGCTAAATGCTGACGGCTATCAAAACTGTTCTTGTAGAGGTATAATGCAAATCGAGCTTAAATCAATGAATTCTTAGGATTAAAGGAGGTAACACAACGTCGCTCAGTATGAATCGCTTTGGACTTTTAGCAAACAAGACGCAAGGAAAAAGGTTGCAGCAGATCGAGGTCCACATTTTCAAGAATTCCAAGTGCATCTGGCTACCAGACATAAAGAGATCGTTTTGCGCGGGAAGTGAAACAGAAAATATTGGAACCTGCTCAGTAAGCAGCATCTAGTTAATGCATATTAATACTAATATACGCCTTGTCAGCGGTGAAGTTTTAACATTTAAGACGTCAGAGTTAGTGGTTCATTGTCTACCCAGCCATGTGCTCAAGCAAAAATGACCTTTTCTAAGCTAGCGAATTCTGGAATGTTCATTTAACTTCTTCGTAACTTCTTGCCATCTTGCAGAGCTTAGGGAACGCGTTCAACACTCTTAGCCTCGTAATAAACTACTTCTCCCTTGGCAGGAGTTATAAGGGGACGTTTAATCTATAACAATATGCTGATCTAAAGATCCACAAATCCAGTCTGCTTCATTCTCATGATATTCACGGAACGAAACAATTGCAAATAGTAGGCATGCAGCACCTTAAGCATGTCTATTGTAATCTCTATTGAAGATGCAAAGAAAGCCTATTGATAATTCTGCCTGACTGTCTAGAAAGCAATGACAGTTATTAAGGTGTGCATGAATTGTTTGACTTCTTTCTAAGCCATTACTGGAGAAACTTGTGTTGTCTTCTTGCAGCAGAGCTCCTTATAAATCTCCTGATAAACGACAGATATAGGTCTTTTATTGAAAGGATAAAAGAGAATAAACTGGTTAACTGGTGTGAAACAGGATAGCGGCACGACCAGAGTACACGACGAGTTCTGCACAACCACTACGTCGGCTATTTACATAGAGAGTCCTACCTCCCTATTGAGGTGAATGACCGAGGATGGACAGTGGCCTATGAGAAGACAACAACCAATAGGGACAGTGAGCTCAAGCAGGGTGACCTTCTGCAAATTGGACACGGCTGTCTAAGAGGAGGAAGCCACAGTCAGATCGCCCTCGTCCTAAGTTAAGGCCATGTGGGTCCAACGACCTCGTGTTGTTGTCATCAGCAGCTGCCTCGTCCAGTGGCTAGCGCAGGCACATATCTAAAGTTGAACTCACTCTAGTATTGCATAAAACTCTTCGAAGAAATGCTTTCGCACAAGAAAATTTACGTTCACGCAAATATTGTATTAACTCTAAACCTGCCTTTCTTGCCCAAGGGTTCTTTCAATATAGTGGTATACGTTTTAGGGAGATTCTGGTGGCCCACTGACGTGCCAAAAAGATGGCAAATTCGTCCTCTATGGTGTGGTATCGTTTTCGGCAACACCAATATGCTCCAGTAAAGAGGATCCTACTGTGTTTGCAAAAGTGACTGCTGTTCTAAAATGGATGGAAAAAGGAAGAAGAGAACTTTTGAATGATACTGCGAGTTTGGAGAAATAATAGATAATCACGGGCTTTTCACTTTTACATGTGTAAATTTTGTCTGCGGTGTTCGATCTTCTTGATGCACTTAATTCTTTACGTACTGATCAGTGAATATAATTAAAGAAGAGAAGTATGAAAAATCAATAGAAGGACAATAATAACCACTAGCCATACCACTGTGTAAGCACTTACAATGATCAGTTTTCGTAAGATACACGCTCTACATAACAAATGCCACAGCAGTTCTTCCACTTGTGCTCATAGCTGACAGTCCACTAGTATGACTTCTTTACTAGGTATTGACGCTGCCCTATACTAACAAAGTAAATCGCTTCAAAACATAACACTTTACTACATGCATAGTCAGACTTTCCAAATTCTCAACCACAGCTTCCGCCCAAGTATTGTTTACCAAAACAAGCAATGATAAAAGTAAAAAGCGCTTGTCACGTTCAGCAGTTCTCTTCCTGTAAAGTAATAAGTGTCCTCAACATGCTGGAAACCGCTTCAGTTTGTTCAAGCTTTGCTTTTTAATTGACAAAACGCTCTTTGAGAAGCCACCTGATTAGCACTGAAAGGGACAGCAGCAGTATTGCAAACATCTAATTCAGCTTTCAATTCAATCCAGATTTTCAACAAAGGATGGGAATCTCTCCCTTACAGAGGTCAGCCAGCACGGCATCACATTTGAGTCAGTCCAAAACTGAAATTGCTTTTTTGAGATCTGAAACTCTTTATCAGTGTTTCTCAAGCTCAGAGTCACGAACGCCCTGCTGTGACAGTTTCTGAGCTTTTGCGTCCCCTATTCTGATCGATCAATTTCACACGCGCTCATTGGCTGTAATGGTGGACCAGGGGGGATAGTCGGCTTGCAAAGTCTGAAGTCAGAATGTAAGTACAGTAGGGGTTCCTTACCCGCGGTCTTTTTATTCGTGGATTTGACTCAACTCAACGCGGTTTGTATCAGGAAAATAATGACGTTACTTTCAGCGGAGGCTGACGAATCACTGCTGAATACAGCGGTGGTGCAGTATTCTTTTTGTGTATGTAGAGCTATGATTCCATCATGTGACTTGAGAAAATGCTTTTTTCTGTTCATATGGCTTCTCAGCTTGCTCAGAGTGTTAATGACTATCGTTGCTGTGATGAGCTATCATTCATCTGTTACTTTTAGTTTCTCATTTCCACAAACTAGGTACAAGTATACCTTACACTTCCCAACTCATAATGGCTTACACGTAGTAACAGATTTCTTTACTCATAGAAGTTTGAATATTGGACGTCTGAGAAAGGGTGCATAAGATTTCAGACAGAAGATACTGTGAAGCCGCTTACCATACCAAAATTTTTAATTTATTCGACCATACTGCGTGTTTGATGGATCGGGAAGTCCGTTGTTTGTTTTAACAACAGCAAAAGTTTAAAAATATAACAGCACAGCTTAGTCTACTGAAGATGATACAGGGTCATAGCACAACGTCGAAAACTTTTAATCACTGAAAAGCTTTGTAACAGCAAACGAGTTTCACTGAATACTGTGATCATGAAAGCAATTAAGTTTACACGCCAATATCCCCCTGAAAAGGCACTATCGCCCTCTTGAGAGGCTGAGGGGTTACTGCACTGTCAGAATAGAAGGCTGGTGCTTAGTGGACGACGCCCTCTGCAGGACTCATCAAGAAGGGGCAATGCTGTTGTGTGGTGAATTCAAATTCCGTAATCGCATCGAGACGCGCTACGCGCGTCACGCTAGAACAGAAATCATATGGTACAGCCGAGGCTTTAGTAATGTACCGTTACGAGTTGAACATAGAGCAGAGGGTTTGTTCGCTTGCAGAAGAATTTTCTGTTTCGGAAGAACTGACCACTGGGGAGCGGACGCAAACAGATGACTTTCAGTGAAACTGTGCCAAATCATCGACTATACCGTGTCCTTCAACTACATTCGTGTCGCGCGTTAGAGACTGTAATTTACGTATCACTGCTGCTTTTCCCGCGGCTGCAAATTCACCTGCTTATCTACTGTTGGAGATAAAGTCAGGCAACGGTTGTTGAGGCCGGAGGGCACGCCGAGGGGGGAAAGGTTTGGCGGAAGCAGTGGGAAATGACGCATCAAAATTTGCTCAGTTTCCGTTGTGTTAACCACGAGTAAACTAACTCTTTTCCTGTATGAGCGTTTCGCAACAGAAACGCCGTATAGTGTGCAATAATGCTAAGCACACAAAATGCTATTTACATCGTAGTTTAAACACTTTTATTAGTAAAAAGTGCAAATCGATATCTGAACCGTCACCCTATCATGTTCATCCAGGAGAGTCGTTTCCCTATGCTGACAGCTGGTAAACGGCCCCGGCGTAGGTCGTTGAAGATTGAGAAAACTAAGGGGGGAATTTTATGTTTAAGTGACCAAAGAAGGTGGTTGCTTCAATGCTTTCGGAACGCTTCTGGCTCTGTCGCCAGCGGAAGTTCATAAAACACATGCAAGGTCTGGTTGCCTGTAATGGTCTTACATGAGCAAGATATCAGGTCAAGGGGTTAAAATGGGCAGCTCCTGGTCTGACTGATCAGAATAGCCAACGCTTGACTGAACTTGACGCCTTTGCTCCTTTACCTCGATGTTCGCTCGTCCTCTCACTGAAAATCATATGTCACGGGAGCGCGTTTCCCTGTGAAAAACGGGAGGCACTTTGGATCTGGCGTAATTCTTCCATTAATTGAGACAAAGGCGTCGAAGGTTGATTTAGAATGGACTTATCTTATCAGCTTGACCAGAGGCTGCGCATTAAGCCTTGACTCGTCGCCTCACGTAGGTAAGACTACTACAGGTAATCACACCCTGCCTGTGCCGTACTCTCTTTTAGGGACCACAGAACCAGGTGTGTTCCGGAAACTTGATGAAATGCTTGCCTTTTTTACAATGAGGAATAAACCGTTGCTTTACTCGAATAGATCATGACCCTGTTATGAAATGTCTTACCTTCAAAACCATGAAGTTTGCCACATTGACCCTCTGTCATGCAATTCACATTTTAGCATGCGGTACCTTTTGATTACGTTTTATGGTAGCCCTAGTGGGGAAGCCGTTTAAAGGTTCAAAGCAATGTCCAAGTCACTCCTGCAGTTTATTTTGATCTGTAAATTAAGTTTTTCTCAGCAAGCATGGTTCAAGTCCCGTTCCGTCCCACCCGGAAGTCTCC
>KN538397.1:529619-557840 GCA_000797535.1 Trichuris suis | reverse complement strand
TGATTAGGCGTCTCGACTTACGATGGAGCGCCCGGAACCGAACATATCGTAAGTCGGGGACCCCCTGTATTAAGTGAGGTAAGGACAGTTCTCCATTTTTGTTAAAGTGTATTTTATCAAAGTTCCGAATAAGTACTATCGTTGAATTTCTGAGACTAATATGCAGTTTACACTATCGTGATATGTCAGTTATAATTCCACGCTGAGCAAAACCAACGTACTGATTAAATGACTTTCACTGAGTTCTACTGATCAGGTTCTCATTGTTTTGTTTCAGTGACGTACCTTACGCAAACAAAAGCTTAACTGAAGAAATCAAATTCCACTACAAGCGTTGGCGTTTGAAGTGAGTTCGATTTCCAACCTGCTTCTAAAGAGTCATAAATGCTCATTTAACATACGCCTAAACCCTTGAAATCGCAGTTTTATTTAAACCAAGTATATTCGCTTCCTTTTAAGTCAATATTTTACTGTTGCAGCATTGAAAGGCGAGTTGGTCTTGATTGTAGTTTCACTTTACGTCTTGAGAGCGAATTAATATGTATTGATAGCAGATTCCCTCTTACTTCAGCAAGACGACTCCTATACTGAATCTGAAAACTGTCAAGACTATTCAGCAACATGCCACCACTGTGTTCTATCAATAATATACTTTCATAATTGATGTTGGATTCACGGCTTTGGCCCGTTTTGCTGTGTGTCTGTAAATAAACTTCAAACTGCCCTACCAACGAATGGATGAGCAAATTGTCAGAGAGAAATACAGAACAACGACTAACCGTACGTTTCGGAACTGCTCTTGTTCCGTCGTCAGCGGTGTAAGGGATCCCTTACAGCCGGTTAAGGGCTCCCTTACACCGCTGACGACGGAACAAGAGCAGTTCCGAAACGTACGGTTAGTCGTTGTTCTGTATTTCTCTCTGACAATTTGCTCATCCATTCGTTGGTAGGGCAGTTTGAAGTTTATTTACAGACACACAGCAAGACGGGCCAAAGCCGTGAATCCAACATCAATTATGAGAACACCAAAGCCCGTTACAAGACATCCCGTCTTCAGAAATAATATACTTTCAGTATATTTCATTGTTTTCTATGGTACTTTCTGCACCCTTTGTTAAACAACAGTATTTACTTAATAAATAGGTACGGAAAAGATTGATGAGCGATTTATTGATAGAGGAAATCCTCAACCTATATGAATTAAACTATGCGCTTTGAGAACTTGAAAGTTGATCATTTTGTGATCATTACTGATCCGTTTAATGTACGAAGACTGCTAACGATACGATGACTGGAAATCGTGAGCGACGTGACAGTTCTATCTGTTTAGTCTTCGTACACTAAGTGTCTCAGTCGTGATTACGCTGATGAAAAGCTTTTCAGCTTTTTATTAATATTATTCCGCCTGAAGCATACGAAGTGAAAGCTCTGATCATTAAACTATTAATATTTCAGACGAACTATCTTGCCTTTTTTGTAGATATTAATAAAGGCTATATCCATTCGTTAAACATGTTATCACTGATACTGCTCGACGTAAGAGTATGTACCCTGACCATATGCCTTAACAAAACAGACTTACAAGATTTTAAATATGGCGGAAAATAAACCGTTTATTTAGTACTTACACACAAGGTTCAATGTAAATAATTCACAGAGGCAAATACGTGGGCGTACCGCTCGCAAATCCAAGTCATGTGCGCGTTTACCTCGGAGTTCATGAAATACACGCACCCAGCGAAAATATGAAGAAACTGCCTGTTATTGGACTAGCAATCGGTCATTATCATCAATATAGCCGACGGGAAGATATTGCACTCCTGAAACTTAAAAGAAAGGTTGGTTACAACAAGTACATTCAAGGAATTTGCCTTCCGTCACCGGAAGAAGATTTACCTGGTCAAGAACTCCCATGCTATGTAACCGGCTGGGGATTTCTAGACGGTGAGATTGGACTCAACGTTTGCAGTGCTACAAATTCTTTCTACTTTGTGTTGTACAAATCATAGGTAATATATATGAAGGTAAGGCTTAACCGGCTTAAAACGGGAGACGGCTCTCGATCAATAGGTCTACCGCCCCGCCTAAACCGGTCCCACCGTATATATAATCAATAATTGTGAAGTTGAGTGAATTATTAATATTTATATATTAATATTGAGATATTTTTTGTCTTGAAAGCTGGTTTTATCTTAGTGAGAAATATTGCCTGCAAAGCGAGTGGCATAGTGACGTTCTCCTTAGCAACTCTTAAAGGCATCTCAGAAACTTCTTGTTCCATCATGTGCGTTACCACACTTAAGCTGTCTAGTTCATTCTGACCATGTTCAAAAGTTTCTGTGTTGGACAAATATCTTAGTTCAAGGATAGTTTTTGCATTTAGGATTTAGCCCCTGCTTAATTAGCCTACCTTTCAGCTCTGATCTTTTCCCACTTTAAGAGTCTAAGCTATTTTGAATAATCAGATTCTTTTCAACACAGATGGCTCGAAGAGGACGACCTTGAAAGCGCAATTGGAATTAAATAAAAGCTTTGTACCAAGAAATGCGTTGTATCCGTAGTAAGCTACGAAGGTTCATGCATACGCAGCGAAATGCTACATTTTCAATAAACTGTAAGGAATAAAATGCTGTTTTAATATTTCCCCTGAGGATTATGGATGCCATCCGTTCAACAGCAAAGAAAAAGTTCTTCCTTTTACAGAGCTTTCGGTATGACCGTGCGCCTCCTTCAATTGTTTACGATTATCGTTCCTAGCAATGTCTAAGTGTTCCCAAGGGGGCGATAGCTCTACTTTGGCTATCGGTGCTTTTCTGGGGAGGTTCTCCTTTTGGAAAGCACTGTGACAGACAGTCTTTTGCGATTCCGTGGTGCGACGTTGAACGGCTGCTCAATTAGTACGGACAATGGAATAAACGGATGACAACTATGACAGATCAGGAGAGCAGTGAGGTGCATGTACGGTGCTGTCGCTTGCTAAAAGGACGTATGTAATTAAATTAAGAAAACTGAACAAGGACAATCTTAGCACCTTCCAGGAGTCAGTATCTGCTAAATCACTGACAGCCAACGAGGCACCGGGAAGGGGGGATTGATGTGAGTCGCGTCACAAGAGCAATGACCATGGGAAGAACGGATGCAAATCGACAACGCAAACAGTGTGCATTAATGTTATTCAACCGTGACAACTGCCTACTCCTGCAGTGCGGTACGGTCTGATGGGAAGGTTTAAAAGAAGCAAACGACTTAAGCTGGGTGGAGAAGAGCAGAGGGAGGCCATCAGAGGAACATGGGAGAGCAGATAACTTTAATGTAACCTACTGCAGAAAGCAGAGCGGCGGCAGACCTTCACTTGAGAAACGTGATGCTAAACCGTAAACAAGCGAGGATAATACCTCAGTGCTTCAGCAAGCCACTTTGCAGCTTCGTCAAAAAAGTCGACGCTACATTAACATTATAACGTTCCCATTGTCAAACGGTCAGTTTTAGTTCATGCATTGTTAAGGTCCAGTGTGCTTTTAAAAAATAGGACCCATATCCATTCTGTTTCTTATTTTGGACCTTTGCGCTCTGTTCCGGTTGACAGGCTGACTAAGCGTATGTAGGGGTGTCTGTGCGTCGGCGTGTGTGTGTGGGAGAGAGTGAGAGAGAGAGAGAGCTATTGTCACTGGTTCATTGCTTGCAGACGACAGCAATGGAGATCGGAGTGCGCAGTTGGTGAGTTTGAAACTTAATCTTAGGGAAATGGTTTTAGGCGGATGGAATCACCAAATCGTATCGACTTTACAAGGTATTGGATTCTGTTTGACTGTTGCTAGTGATGGGTGGTACAATGAAGAGCTCGACTTACGTTGGTCAGTGATTGCATGTACTTGTTGATTGAGCTGAGCGTTGTGCGCGGCGAAGAGGAAACAGGATATATGTATTTACTGGAACACGTACGGGCTATGTTGGTGGGTGCAATACGGCGATGTCACTCAAAATTTTCTCGAACTCGTCTTCACCGGGTTTTAACCGCCCCCTCCACATCGACTCGCAGAGGTGCAGCGGCAGCGTGCTTCGGTGCGTGCCGCACCGTCGCTGATGCGCGCGTTTCGCCTCGGACCACATCGTCTCCGTGGTTTGCGTATGCGCCCCACTGGACGGCTGCACGAAGTTTAACGAGTGGTTCACGCACACGTGCTTGAACTGATCTTGAGCAAGGCACGTGTACGCTTGCCACCCGTCCGTTACGATGGTAGTCCCAGGCCGCACGTGACGTAGTATGATGGGGAGCAGGGTGGCGGACGAGCGATTGTCGACGAGTTCGAGAAACGATTCACCGGTCTCGCGGCACGTACCGCAGAATACCCACTGTTGCCGTCCTTTGCTGTGCTTCCGGCGGCAAAATAGAGTTTGGTCCAGCTCGACGGTCTTCGACGGCCCGCCTATTGGGTGGGAAACTTCGCCCACAGCCTGGGCAGCAACTGCGCGCAAGTGCCGGTTCCAGCGTACAGTGGTGCTCTTGTCGAGCCCTTAAATGAAGCGGTGATGTAGGGGAACTCAACAGCAGTGGGCGAGGGCGTACCGAGGTGTTTCTCACAAAATCTCATGGTGCTGAGCCTATCGCTCCACGCCAGGATAAGGCCGATGGCCTTCCGTAAGCTCAACCGGTTTCGGGAACCTTCAAGTCACTGCTCTTGATCAGGTTGTTCATGTTAAACGTGCGTTGTTACCGTCAAACCACGTTCCTGTTCTTGCACTGATCCGTGAGCGGCAGGCGTTATTTCTGCATTTCCACTGTGGCGAGCCATTCTGGCGCCTACTGCCAAGCTGCATCTGCTGGTGACATGAATGGCACCATCTTTCCCGATGGAACACGCCCTTCTCGCGCAAGAAGGCGGCTGCGCTTTCTTCGTCCCTTATGTTAAGGAAGTACCATTCGAAAGACATGTTCAATGTTGAATGTGGAAAAAGCGTTGCGCCAACGGTTTTATACGGGAAGGTCAGGTCACTTGGTCGCTACCTACTGTGACGGTGCACGGTTAGATCCCGGTCGGTTCTATTGTTCAACACGAACGTTGGTGCCGGGTTCTGTGACGGTGCACGCTTAGCTCCCGGTCGGTTGTATTTTTCAACACGAACGTAGCTGCCCGTTTCTGTGAACACTACGACTCCATTGTTCCAAAGGAATGCAGCAGCGGGTTTGTGTGTGGGTTTAGGCTTAGGCTGGCAACAGTTCGGGTGCCTCCAGCCGGACACATGATGGACAGGTCATCCATCATAGTGACAGGTACTGCGCAACGGCCCTCACGTAATCCGCGATCGAGCCAGGTGTTACGTAATCGAATCAGTCGGCCGAATTTGACCCCGTTCCGGACAAGAATAAAGACCCGATATTACAAAGAGGAAACATGGCTTAACCCAGCACAGGTGCTAACATGAGAGGCGCCATTACACCGAACCAAAGATCGCTGAAGGTTATTAGCGTGCTCAGGTTTATCGCAATGATGTAATATAAATCAAGCTATCTCCTATCTCAAAGATTAAAATAGCATATTAGGTGGCTTATTACGAATTTATTTGATCCGTTTAGGAAACATGACAGTGGAGAATAAGTTGCAGCAGATTGAGGTCCAGGTTTTCAAGAATTCCAAGTGCACGCCGCAGATGGACAGAAAGACAATGTTTTGTGCAGGAAGCAAAACAGAAAATGTAGGAGCCTGCGTGGTAAGCAGCATTAAATTAATGCTTATTAATATCAACGTATATACTTCACCGGTCGTGAAATGTAACATTAATACTTAAGAGTGTAACATAAGTGGTCCATTACGTGCCCAGCCATGTACTCACGCCTAAGACGGCATTTTCTAAGCAGGCGACTTCTGGAACGCTTATTTAACTTCTTCATGTCTTCTTTCCGTCTTGTTCCGCTATTCAGCGTAATGATAAGCACTTTCACCTCTTGATCATTTGAGCACACTCATTAAGCGCAGTTAACGCAGCCTCAGGAACTGTCGTCACAGTAGCTTGGCTTAGACTTAGGCTTAGGCTTGGGCTTAGGCGAAGGCTTAGGAAAAGTTAAAGTATGACCTGTGGGCAGCAAACAGGAAAGACCCGAGCCAAGTTCCGTGCGAGTCGAGGAAACCCTAAGTACGCGTACGGCCTAGTGATTGCACGGCAAGGTGATACACGGCAAGGTGATACACGGCAAAGTGATACACGGCAAGGTGATACACGGCAAAGTGATCCACGGCAAAGTGAAACGCTCCCGGTATTGCCGTATTACGCGCACGGCAGGTTAAGCATATTCAAGATAATTTCTACAGAAGCCGCATAGAAAACCTACCAGTAACAGTACGGCTTGACCAGAATTAAAGACAATTGCATGAATGGATGTTTGATCCTTTTCTAAGCCATTAATGAAGCAACTTATGCTGCGAAGGTTGTCCCAGCTCTAATACAGGCCGTTCGCCTTATCCGTTAATTGTCGTAGTAGCGCAAGACATTAATCGTGGCTTGACGATACAGCAGACGCACTGTCACAAAATCAGCAGGAACCTAAAGCAGCCATGTCATTCACTTCACAGCTGTTTATCGTAGCACCATCGTGAGAATTTCATAATTCTATAATTTCTTAAGCAAAATACACCAGAAACGCGATTAACTGAAGTAACTATCGCAGAAATTAGTTCGGATAATCGAAAGTTCAGATATTCTACTACTGTACTATGCTTGCACTGCTTTGTTTGAATACAGAGTCTTCCTTTATTGTGATCACTTAGTGGAGCTTATCTTAAACTGCTCTTTGTTCATGAATTAAAGTTTCCCATGCGCACATAGGGGGAGCTAAAGGCATAACGAATGCTGACGTCCGCTGGTATCCGCGGTAAGCCTTCCGAACCAAAAATCGCGGATACGGCTGGCGATCTGTACTACGTAATGCTTCTGGAGGGGATACATTTGCAGAAGAAAACTTACCATTCACGCAAATTTTTCACCAGCTCTGAACTTGCCTTTCTTGCTCAACGTTCTTTCAATATAGTGGTGCATGTTTTAGGGAGATTCTGGTGGCCCACTGTCATGCCAGAAAGACGGCAAATTCATCCTCTACGGTGTGGTATCATTTACAATGGCACGAATATGCTCCACTATGGAGCATCCTACGGTGTTTGCAAAAGTGCCTGCTTTTTTAAAATGGATGGAAAAAGAAATAAGTGAATTTTCTCGTGATACTGAGAATTTGAAAATACACTAGATAATCATGGGCTTCTCACCTTTACAGGTGGAAAGTTTCTTTGCCGTGTTCTGTCTTGCTGATGCACGTAATTCTTTTACACGTTGATTAGTGCATATAATTGAAGAAGAGAAGGAAGGTAAATCAATAGATGAAGAAGTATACGTGCTAACCAAGTCAATGTGTGGTTACTTACAATGAGCAGCTTTCACAAGAAACGTGCTATATAACAACTGAACAGCAGCTTTCATTTCAGCTTATGGCTGTCATGCTATTAGTGGGAGTTCTTTAGCAGGTACTGACACTCCTCTGTACCAGTGACTCTCAAGCGGCAGCAGCGTTCCCTGGGGGCCACTGGGAGCCTGGGGTTCTGTGAGGGGGAGGGGGCTGGGAGATGTTAGGAGGACCTTGGGAGTTATGTAGAGCTAGAGATCTCGGAAAGGCTGCTGCACAGTTGCGCTCGACGCCCGAGAGATTCATAAAATTGGTCCTCCGAGCCGGATTAGTTAGTAAAGATGCCGAGAACAGGTCGTTCCACGCGTATCGTTCATTCCGCAGACCGTGCCTGCGAAAGAGCCTCTAGCAACAGCGAGTTTCACGATTCTGGTTTCTGTCAGTGACCTGGATGAATCGTCTCCGTTGAATTGTATGAAGAAGCTGTGCGATGCCGTGTCGAGGTTCTCAGAGAAGATTGATCTTCTTCTGACCGACAGGGTACGGATACAGGAAGTTCCTGTAGAAACCGGTCTGTCATCGCAGAAAGGTGCTCTTTGCAATAACTCATTTATGCCTCTGCCGAGCGGTCAATAAATATTTGAACAAGCCATCTTCAGGCAAAGAATTGCAAGCGTTTATACGATTTTCAACCGCCATTACTCAGCGCTTTAAGCGAGTCATTTCAATCAATTATATCTTACGAAACACGATTATTTCTGAACATGCACTCATACGAATTTATAACTAATACTTGAATCGTATTATTACTGCCTTTCACGTCGATATCTATTATTCTTGTTTTATTAAGTTCTAATGAGATAAGCTGGTGGGCAGCAGAAGACCTGGCATAAAACGGCAGAAACATCAAGAGTTTCTTTAAGCAAACTAAGGAAAATAATCTTTGGATGAACCTTGTCTTTGAATGCCAACTGAAATGGGTTATGGGCGTTTAATTTTTCCGGTCAAGAATAGATCATTTTCGCTTTTTTCCACTCACACGCCTTTTGATACCGTGGTTTAATAAAAGACAGAGTCCACGGAGCACGGAGAGGCTTGCATTATGCTTTGTTCCAACAAAGCTGATAACAAAGCACTGCAATCTAGATAGCAATCGTCTTCGCCTTTTCCTTTAAACCAGGCTGCCTTTTCCTGCTCTTTAAGCACCTACGTCTCGGGACGCAATTCTTCTCCTCGTCCAGGACGTAACCTCCCTTGCAGAAGCATCCTCTAACGCACTGCAGGGTGCACATTTTTGGCTTCGGGCGTAGAACATCTTCACAGGTTAACGGGCAGGATGGACCGCATCGCAAGTACACCTGATTTGGCCCGCATTTCTGAGTGCATGTACCTTAAATGACAATCATTCATTGTGCAACGAATTCGCAGTATGAAGCAAGACTAACTGCTAAACGAAATGAATTTACGCCTGCCTGTCATTTAATTGCAAGTCAAGTCTTACCTTTCGTTTTAAGATGTTATGCGCTTACTGTTTTAAGCATGTGCTCAGCTTCTGCCGATGTTTCCCGCATTGTCACAAGGAACTTACTAGTTTTTCAACTTTCAAACAAGCAGATCGCACGATATTCTAAGCACAGAGTGCTTTGGTAGCGAGAAATTAAGTTTTTATTTTACGTGGTCAAGTCTGCTACTGCTTTATATAGTTCAGCTGTTTTAAGGAAACGACCCATTAGCATTATCTATAACATCTTTTCCTGAAAGTGGGATGTCTCATAGTGGGCGTATATGCTTTCGTTATAGTAGGTCATGGTGCGCCCGCGTTATTAATAATCACAATGATATTCGGCCGCAGCTGCTCAGCACTGAAAACGAAACGTTTCGGGTGCAGTACGTATCGGCCCGTACAGTTGACGCGTACGGTTCAATGCATACCTGCTTCGTACTAATCAAGTCCGATGTCTGACACATGACTGCCACCAATGGACAACCCTCCTTTCGTTCAGGTCAGCGTGCATTATGTTTCACCAGCCACGTTTCGATGGCTTCCTTTCTGAGTATGAGAACTAAAGTGCCTCTTAAAGGAAGCCATGGAAACTTGGCCGGCGATACACTATGCACCCTGGTACGTACCAAAAGGAGATTGTCTACTGGCGACAGTCAATCCTTAAAATACATATTTGCATACCAGTGGAAATGTACCTGGTGGAAACGTACCGCACGGAAAGCGATCCCTGAGGAAACATGCTAGCATCAGAACTAAAGCGCCTCTGAAAGAAACGTTCAAAACATGGCTGGTGAAACATAATGCACTCCGGCCTGAACCAAAGGAGGGTTGTCCATTGACGGCAGTTGTAAGTCGGACTCCATTAGTACGGATAACGTATGCGGCGAACTGTGCGCAGTCAACTGTGTGCGTCAAACTGTCAAACTATTCGATTCGTTTCTGAAGTTGCAGTACTCTAATAAGTTCAATTTTACGAAACATTATTTTTCTGGACGTATACTTATAGGAGAGTCTATTTTACGGCAAGACCCGTTTTTTTGAAACCCCAATTTTGTTGTCCGGAGCTTTCAGGTATGTACTTCATGACTGATATTCACGGTAACGTCCGCTTAATGATATGTAAAAAATAATAATGCGATATTCAGAGCTTTCGGGATCTTCAGGTGCCATCTTCAGATAGATATCCATTTCTGTTAACTTAAAGGATTCACTGAAAGTTCTTCCGTAGCTTCCGAGGTATTGCCTGTCCCCTAGTCATTGTTTAAGCTGAAGTTCTGACGTATGCATAGCGCTTTATTTTTCTTCGCAGGGTGTGGGTCTCTTTACACAATCTGTTACAGCACCGTTAGTACGCCGCAACATCAGTTTACAGAGAGACAATGACGTTTCAGTGAGTGAGATTTGCTAGATTCTGATTCGATAAACCGGATGACGCGAAGCGAAGACCACCACCCGGCTCGCCGTATGCAAACAGACGTGACCGAATGCCACTGTGCGCTGGCGAAGGAACTATATCGTTCAGAAAGATCCGTTATTATTATGTCACTTATCGCTGTCAGTAAATCGCTTTTTGAGGGCGTTTTCTTGGCATCAAGAATCAGAACAGGCATAAGGCCATATAAAAGTAGTTACGAACAACGCCCTGTTACTATCCTTATCTTCCCTGAAAGAATGTAATGGTAAACTCATGACATGAGAAAGTATGGAGCTCGCCGCGTCAGGGGTATTGTAGTGTACAACCTATGTTTAACTGAAAGTAAGCAGTTTCAAAAAACATGACTAAGAACGTGTGAGCGTAAGCTAACGAACTGACCACCACAAAGGAGCAACAACGAAGTTCAAACTATCAATAGGATTATTCAATAGCGACAGTTCAAAAAACCATTAAGCTAGAATGAATGCTAAAAGAGGAGTATGGGTTAGCAAGACAAACTTACTCAGTGCCACAAGCATAGCAATAATGAATATCACTTTCATTGCTTCTTTCCTGAAAAAGTGAATATTGTAATACTAATAGCTTTTGCACAGATATAATTGATAACAAAGCGCTTTTCAACTCAAAGACTTCACGATATCAGCCGCGTATGGCATTCCCTTCTTAATCAAGTGTTTTCTAAAAAGCAATTTTATAAGCACTACGAAGAAAACGATGTCAACATTTCATGAGAGAACATGCTGTATTGTAAACATTAAATGATCATACTTCGGATCATTGCTTGCTTATATATGATAAATGTTAGACGTTATCTCGCTGCATGTGCTTATGCTAATCAAAATCGTCTCTACATAGTTCCCTGGCACACTTTTGCAACCCTTTAAATAAACATTGTTTCTCGCCATTCCTACGCTGAAGAATAAAGCAATGCCAGGCACATACATGTAACAACGCTTGTTTAGACTACTAATTTTCAAAGGAGCGGTGGAAGTGCTCAGGGTAGTGAAGAAACACGATAAACAAAAACGCGGGAGTGGACCAGGTGGGAAGAATCATGTGGGAGTAACGCCTGTGCAAACAATCTGCAAACGTTGGTTGTGCTACCTCCTCTAACCCTGTTACGTGCATAATACGCCTCAGGCCAATTATGAAGGCTTCTGTGTTTGCGAAACCAAAGCACCGCCTACGCGGGACTCATGAACGCTGCTTAACGCAAAGGACACCATCAGACTACGTTTCTTCTGACATCTGAATTCCAGCAAAATTATTCCCTATATACTGGCGTTGGATACTCTTCTTTGCAGTTTGGAAGATCAGAGAGAGTAAAATTAGCAAAGAACAGTGAAGGGAAAAATCAAAAGGAGGCTTCATCAGGGGAAGGGCAGCTCAGAAGTGCCTTAGCGAAGTCAGTGCTCTGAAACAGGCTATAGCGAATGTAAGCCGAGAAACACTCTCTCACGCCGTGAGCGAGTATTTGAATGAATCTAATTTGCATGAATGGACGTCGTGGAATTGTGGGTTCAGTCTGAGTGCACGGGGCAGTTTCTAACACGTGACTGTGAAACGCTTACATCGTTCTGCCTTTCTTGAACTACCGCCAGCTGAAAAGAAGAGCAGAATGTTACAGAAGACCGTTACTAAAGATTCGTTCCTCAAAAACACTGTGTTTCAGTACCTTAATCAAAAGCGACCCTTTCAGCTTGTTTTAAATTCTAGATTTCCTGTATTGATCCGTTTGTTGCTTAGAAGCCGTCACTGGTTGCAGTTATGCAACAATCAATGCGCAGATTACCTGAAACAAATCCGTCACATGCTGCTGTTGAGGGCGGCATAAGGATTGAATGCTCCATTTTAACTTTTGCTAAAACAGCAACCATCAGTAGTAGTTCAAGAGTTTATCAGGCCTATATTACCTGACTGGCAAAAGCAGGTGAAACAAAAGCGGTATCATCACGCAGCAGCATGGAGGAGACAATGCAGTTGCAGAAGCTCAGTTTCGGATGCCTTTGATTTGAAGTCACCTTCGCTTAGCGAATATTTTGTCAAAATAACAAAATTTCACAGGTTCAGAGCCTCAATATTCAAATGTTCAAACTAAAATACATCGATTGGCATCTCATCATCAAATGCTGAATATTCTGCGCGTAAATGAATGAAAAAGTAGCGGACGTTTAAGATGACGTCATTTGCTGGTTAACCGTAGAGATTGAAAAACATTTCAACTTTTTCAGTCTTCACGCTTTCAAACTGTTCGAATTTTTTCTTCTGCGGTTTGATGCCCAGAAAATGCCTACTACGCATGAAGCTGAAACCATCCGAGTAGTTGAGTTGGCAAAATTCATAAAGTGAGAGAATCCATTTAATTATATTCTTGGGAGCTCCCAGAACTGCTCTGCTTTAGCCCTGCACAAAGTATGGTGGCTAAACAAGCTTAGTTTTCAATGATTGTTTGACGGTATACATTCAGTGCAACGAAAGCTCACCTAGTGCTATTTGCAAAGAAAGCAAAGGCGAATTTCATTTAACATTTTTTTACGGATGCGGCCTATTTTACAGATTTTGAAAATACAGTTTCCCAGTTGCATCCGATAGAGAAATTATGAAAGTTCAGTATTTTTGTTTTTTCAGACCATCCGCTATACTGCCTTTGTCCATTTTATTAGCTCTCCGTTTTCATTACTTTACGCTGGAGAGAACAAGTTTTGTCTTTGGAGAACAGGCGGAATAAAAACAGAAGGCCCTGTGAAGGCGGACATATCCATATGAAGGCTTTGTTTCCAAGGAAAGCGACCTCTGTAATTGCTTACTTCGCATTACTGCTGTTGATTTATTCCAGCCCAGAATCTGTGCATCTGAGTTCGTAAACAATCACCCACAAAACATGCGATTCAGATGATGGTAGAAAATCGTAAACTAAAAAACAATGAATAGTGTAAATTGCGCTGACCAATTATTAACCGGATTGGCAGTTGAATTATAAATAACTATGCAGCATTAGGTATTCGGCATTTGCCAGTTCAGCCCAGCCGTTAACTGGTGAACGCCTTCATCTGATTACGACACAGAAGATCGGTCTGATAGAATTAAACAGTACTGCCGCGTTGCAGTTGCTTTCGAATAGGCGAATTGCACTATGAATATTTTAGAAAAAAGCAAAAAGCTTAGCAACATGAATTCCACTATCCTTCTCCACGTACTATCAGTATTCAACCTGACAATGTTGCATGGTCGATTGCCCTTCCTACAAACAACTTGCAATTTTTAGTGATATTCCAAACTGTCTTTTTCCTTTCGAGATGCCAAGACTAGCCTTAAGAGCACAGCAGCAATCGAGCTATCAGATCTCAAACGATCCGCTATCAGGACATTTTACTGTTATTAAATTCAAGCGACAACGAGTGAATGCAGTAACAGGGAAAAATTAGCAGTCCGCTTTGGACGTCTCATTAGACACGTCGTTAGAACATTGAGTGGAAACAAACATACGCGACATTCCCACAATTGCAACTTCTGTATATTCCATAAACCTTTTTAAATTAAGCAGCAATCTGTGGGCATGACCGAGCTGGTCTCAAGTCACTGCGTTTGATAATTCAGCCCGGATTGATATTTACATTGTCATATAAAGAAAGCCTCTTATATTAGTCAAAGCTAGAAATGCTTCCATGTCGCAGTCCTCTGGAGTACACTATTAATAGAATTATTGTATACGCCTTGAGAAACAACAACAGCGTGTTTCATTACTGATGCTCAAATATTATAAAAAACTAAAGCATTATTCTAAGACAGCTGCTTAATTCCTTAATTATTAATATTTCTAACAAAAACAATGGATAATAGTCAGGAAATAGAGGAAACAGGTATGTATCATTTTTACAAATATCTGATAGTAAGAAAACACGGAAATTAGCGCTCCGTATAACGTAACAGGAAAACAGTCGTCGAGACTTTAGCGAGCAGCTAAAGGATATGAAGATCAGGATTGGAAACACCAGACAAATGAAAGACGATTTAACACACACTTGGTTTCACGAGATAAAATGAGGACTCTTTTTTAAACCTTTACAATAGGTCGCAATTGAATCATCAGAGCGTGTAAACAAGTAAAGCTTTTCACGTTACTGTATTAACGAAAACGTCAAAATCAAGAGTGATGCTCTCCATCTTGCGAAGTCGATGGGAAGCTAATGCTCACAATCGAGATTTCCTCGAAAGGTCTGTTGTTCTTCGGGTTCGTCTTAACCTGATTTATGTTTTGCACAACCTCCATACCCTTGTGGACGAGTCCAAAAATTGTATGCTTCTTGTCAAGATGAGCCTGCAACACGGCAATGGCATGACAAGAAAAACAGAGGTAAAATGCCCTACAGCAGGCGTGACTGTGATAAAGAATTGAGATCCATTGGTGTTCGGTCCACAATTAGCCATGCTCATTACGAAGGGCCTATCATGTTTCAGCGCTGGGTGAAATTCATCTTCGAAATCGTGGCCCCACATACTAGCACCACCAGTACCCGATCCTACAACGCTAACCTAAAGACAGCATAATCATAAAGGCAGCCAACCTGTGGGATCGCCAGTCTGTATGATAAAACTCTTGATCACGCGGTGAAACACATTTCCATTGTAATAACCATTTTTCGCAAGCGTAGTAAAATTCTCAACTGTCTTTGGGCACCTGCACATAAAAGGAATTCATTAAAGCAAATGAAAATCATTTGAGGAGTTTCACTGTCGTCCGTACGCATGCATAATAACACCCTGCTACCGTAAAGTATAAATAGTTGCAGAAGAAGACCGAAAATATTACTTACTCTTTAGGGTATAGCTTACAATGAATGTCGCCCATGGTTGTATGGATAACGCATGATTCAATCAGATGTTTGAACGTTGGTTCTTCCTGCAATGCGGATGTTTTCATTTGAAAACGCAGTAAGGCAACAAACCGGAATGCTCGTTAACAAATCCTCCTGTCGAGGTTTTTCGTTCAAAACATCTCTCTCATTATCTTGGGTAGCCGAAGTAAAAGGTTCGGAATTCGTAAACAAATAAAATCGATTCTTCTTGTACGCGCTGGACACGATCATCGGATCGGGATCGTTCCTTTTTAGAATTGGATTTTCCGACGCCTCCATTTCCATGGTAATAGCAGCGGCAGCCTGTCCTCTACCAGACTCCACACCGTAAGTCGAAGGCACAGAACGACAAAGGGCAACACACAGAAATCGCACGTTCTCTGATTTTCCTGAAATGCAAATATGTAATACTGCATTGGCAGCAGGCCTTTTTCCAAATCGCGAAAGGGCAAAAATCCTGAGTCAGCAAACTTGACTGCTCTCCTCTGTTCCTCTCTGTTGGTGTACGCGACCTAATCCTAAATCAAAAACGGAGAGCAACGATGTACATGTAGCCCTTATGTTTGGGCTTAGGCTGAAGTGGCGTATGCCAACTGTGAGGAACAGGAGAGAGCAGTGAAGTTTGATGATTCAGGATTTTCTTATCTCAGAACTTTTGCCTTTCTAGATTTTGAACCACAATGAACAAAAATATTATGACTCCTAATGGCTGACGTAATGATCGGCACTACTCGACAAAAAAGTATTAAGGTTAAAGTACGCGCACTTTTTAAACCTAATGCTGTTGCTCAGTCGATGGCTATAGTGCGGCGGCAAGGAACTTTTTTATGGAATGGCGAATTTAAAAAGCCAGAACAGACGTACGCAAATTATGCGCCATACATAGACTGAATACAACAAAAACCCTCTTAGAACGAGCTATTCATAAAAGCATGCAATCCAATACAGAGCTACTCGACAGGTACGTAAGTTTTCGTTTTCCAAAAGTCAAAACCCCCATCTAAAATGGTTTCTTGCTATATGGAAAGTGAAAATCAAAGTAACATTACAAAACCAAACGAATCGTAAAATTATTGAAAAAATATTGGGATTAGTCGCTGTTCTTCGCGACCCATTTTCCACTTCCTGTCAAGAACCACACTTTGCCTCGAACAATCAGAGAAGCGTTTTTCATCTGACATAAGACGAGGGATCAAGGGGAATATGCTAGTGACATCTGGGCAAGCATTAGTAACCGCTTGTTCACTAACAACTTGTCGTATTCTGAACTGGACATGGGAGCAGCCGATGAAAGCAGAATGCTGCCCATGAACATGTCAAAGTTACAAGTTTCCAAATTAAATCTCTAATTCCTGAACAGCTTCAAGTCGTCACTGAGGCGGAAAGTAAAATTGTAAAACAGTTCTACTCAAAAACAAGGAAACATGAAAAGGCTCCTCCTACCAAGAATTCGTACGCATCTGTTCGTCTTGACGTTGAGCACCTTTACACCGATCATCGTAGGATAGATGAGGAAGTTACCACTATCGTCATAGACAACTTTCGTGAACTGCAGCGAGTTGGTGTTCTGGTAAAGTTCTTTCTCGATAGCAACTTTTCGACTGAAGTCAAGGTTCCCCAGATTGTAACGTTCCTTCGACTCAACGTAGTTTTTAAGGCCTTCGTCAATAACCTTAGTTATCTTCCCATTGGAAAACCTGCAACAGCAATTTATACCAACTCGAAATTAGTTTATTAACAGCAACAATAATAATAGTAGTAGTACTAGTAGCAGTAAAGGTCTTTCGTAAGTGTGATTGGAAAATGCGAACAATTGTATCCCATTGTTGGTTTAGGTTTAGGTGGCATACACCCACTGTTGCCAAAATCATGACATGGTCGCACTTAGGTTTATTGCATAAAGCACTTTATTGAGTTTATACAAAAAGACTACAAGTAAAAGACAGGAATGGGCACATCAGTTCGACGGGCGCTGGGACATGATATCGTTTAAGATCTCGCTATATGTCTGCTTCCGTGTCACGTGCATTGCAGCATTTTATGTAGTAACCTGTATCGTTTTCTAATCATTTAGAGAGCTTAGGCTCACTATTAGTAACAAGAGGACATTTGTGGCACCCGAACGATCAATTCGGCAGCCAATCCAACGCGAGCAACATGCTGTAGCGACGTAAGCGCCACCTACGTATGTGCTACTTGGAAATCACCATAACAAAAAGGGGCAGAGCTTCCGGGACCTGACGGTCCAGAACGCTTTGTCCATTTCTTAATTTTCTTTATTTTTTTCCTTAAACGGGCATGCCGTAAGTTCTATGTGCATCAGTTAGAAGACATCCTATATACAATAATAATAGTAAATAAAATGACTTCATGCTTCAGTTGGTGCTGTAAAGCAAACTGCTACATGTTCTTTGGAGGAAGTATGAAAGCAGCTTAAACAGAGCTCACTTATAGAAGCGAAGCTTTCCGTCGTTCGAGAAAACAACAAATTCCTTGCCATCTGGACGAACGGTCAAACAAAGAGGTACGACTTTGGCTTTCACGAGTTCGTATAAATCTGTTTCAACTTTGTACTGCCAATCGACACCGTGAGATGGGAATTCGTACGCATGCTTTGGACCAGTCCAATATTCAATCATTCCAATCTGGTCAATAGAGATAGCCGTTTCGAAAGCGTAATTATACTGAAAGACAAGATCAGGCATTTAATGAGAGAAATGAAAAAAACGCTTTCACCTCTATTAAGCAAACTTCTTTTGGATGCATCCTATCAAAAACGTGCAATGGTTCGCCAGATCCTCTGGCATCATAGACGCGTATACACACGGAGTCACGCTCAGCAACGGCAAGAGCTGCAATTGCATCGGCCGGGTTGTGAATCCAACTGCCAGTGGAAGGGACGTAATCCAAACGAAACATATTGATCATATCAAAGTTGCAAACGTCAAATATTTTTATAGAGCGGTCGCAAGACATTGTGTACATCAAAGTTCCATTGTAATTTATTGACAAATGGGTTATCGTTCCTGAAATTAAAGCCATTGATGCTAAACTTTTCCTCCGAAGCACAGAGAAAAAAGGAATTTTGATTTGTTACAAAGTGAGCAAGTTAATCAAGCCGCCCTATATCATGTACGTTAAAACAAGTTTTTCCGAACACCTGCTTTAGCAGCAAGCAAAACAATACACGCTACAATACGCTCTTCTAGAGACCACAGCGTCGGCGTTCCTCAAGGAAGCGAGGACACTGCGAGTTGACACTTCCCTCGCTATTGTTTTTGTTTCACATAAGTTGGTACAGCATAGAAGCGTTTTTAAAAAATGAAAAAGCCATCTGCCAGCGAGAAACTACATTATGATATTGTAACTTTCATAAATGGCTGATACTGGCTTACGCACACCCTTACGGAGGTTAACCCGTTCATTTCTCATCAAGATTGCTCTTCACTTGCGACGCTTTCAGTGTGCATCTTGCTCCGTCATCAGCGCGTAGTGACAAGGCCATGTAGACAGCAGGTCTGGGATACACAACTTTTAAAAGTGGGAAGACATGAGAAAAAGTACTCCATCCTTTGGAAGCCTAACCCGTTTTCTTCGTCTCATTCCTCTTCAGCCCGCTAAGCGTAAAGACGAACGGGATTCAAACTATGATGATATTTCATCTGCGCTAAATTAACAGTAAACAATCATATGCACCAGCAATGGTAAGCAATGCTTATGCAGCATCCCTGCTCACAGCAAGCCGAAAAAGGAAACAAACCTATACAGTGCTACAAAATCGTACGTATTTAATGTGATAAATAATCATCATGCCATACAATCATTAATATTACTTTGAAAAACTTATCTGTTATGCCTATGGCATTGGTGTGAAAATCTGAAAACTGTACGGCAAGAACTACCTTAGCACTTTGTGTCTTCGTCAACATCATCATTTCCGCGTTTGATAGCCAGAATCAAATGTAAGACCTATATGAAAATGAGTAGCCCATCCATAAATTGAATGATAGTTTACGTATTAACAGTTGTTTTGGGGACACGAACGTTTTAAGCGGAATTCCTATACTGTGGCTGATTCATGCATCGGAATCTTATGGTACTCAAGGGCTAACTGTATTTAATCGAAGGAGCTATCTGGGTTTCGCCTTCCGGGTCTATGTTCTGGGCTAGCATAAACATTGAAAATGAGACTTCTAAACAACAACTGTAGAACTGGTTGCTTCCATATACATAACGAGAAGCTGTGCATCCTTTACTGCAGTTTCCCAACGCTCCAGTGCCTCCGGATGTCGCCAGCACCGTTTAGTCGCGGGGGGTCCAATGTTGGTTCCATTGGATCGATTGGAGATACCGAAGCGCTGATTCGACCATGTGTATTTTTTTATTTCAGACTTCACTGGCCTTCTGGGGCCGTCTGACGCTGAGCTGACCACTCAAATGTCTACGGTCGAGGCCCCCTTGAGAATCACTGCTTTACGGGATGTAATGTTTTCAATTGTACAAATGCTGAGACAATACATACCCGCGTGACAACGGAAGTGCTTCACGAATTCTATTCCTTCATTATGCAGTTTCTTCCAAAACTTCACATGCCCATCAACGCTCGCAGTAATTATGAAATCCGTCCTAAAACGAAACAAGTTTACAAGGAACGATTCTCTCGCACAAAGAATCAGGACTTTAGAAGCAGCGTAAGCACTAGTGCGCTTAGTCCTTAGGACGTGATGAAAGTTAAGCGTGCGTATACTTTATCCAGTTTCGTACCTCGAAACAAAACAAATGACTAAAAGAAGCATCAGGATGTAGAGTTCGTATTAATACTACCCGCAGAACACTTATCCTGTTAAAGCAATAGCAAATTAAGTTTCCGGATTATCAAATACAGTAGAACATCTGTTGACTGAACCCCATTTGCCGAAGCGTGACTGGGATAATAAAGGTGCTCTGGAAGGAATGGGGGGGCAGGGAAGAGGGCAATACGCTACACTTAAGCTTATAGCTCGTGTATTAACAGACGCCAGGTCACTCTATTCCCTCAAAAAAATTGAGTTGATAGTCTATTTATCATTTTGCCATGTTTTAAGCTATTGCAATGTTTTCCAAGCTCAGGATCACCATCGCCCCCTGATCTGATTAGCTGACGGTGACTCTTGATCACTGGAAAAATTGGGGCAAATTCCTCGCCAAGTTTTCAATTAAAAACTATTGCCAGGTATACTGCATTCTCCGTCACCCTCTCCACACTCTATAGCCCCTTGGGAAACACTGGGCTATTGCACACTTTGTTCCCTGTTTTTTCTTGATCTCACACGGCTTTTTCCCGTTCTATTTTTGTGCAAATTACCTGTAACTAAACTAAACAACCGCTCAACCAGTCAATGGACGAGTGGTTTATTAAGTAAGCAACGGTAAGTTGTACTAACGTGTATTCGAAGCTTTCGGAACTGCTCTTGTTCCGTCGTCAGCGAGTTTGGGGACCAAAACATGAACAACCATCCCGTTACAAGACATCCAATATTCACTTTGTTCCCTGAGGTCAACTGCAGATACCCAGCGGTTAATCCATTTAAGCAATGCCCACCCTTGACAACAAGCTTCGGTTTCAAAGATCTTTTAAGCTCAGTTTGAAACAACCCTGCAAGTATTTGAAAAACTGCTCAAATTGTACTCCGAAAACAAAGACTCGCTGCTATCACACCAGGGAGACCTAAAAATGATCAAGTACCAGCTATCTCAGGAATACTTCCTACACTATGATTCGAGTGGTCAGTAAATGTTAGTCTTACAAAAAACAATAGCATTTCAAATTTAGCAGGGCGGGTATCCTCGTCTAAATAAAAAAATGACAAAAAAGGGAAATATCTTTTTAAAAATAAGCGGTAGTATAGTAGCCTGAACATCTTTATTGCATACGGTCGTTCCATGGTCAAATTCGGATGCTCCACTGTATTTTTAAATGAATAATGTTCAAGTACCTTAATGTACTACGATAGACCGCTTCGAAAAATTGTAAGAAATATCCTCAAATTACAGATTAGTGCCTGTTATCACTTTAAAAGTGACTAACGCAATTTAGATTCACACATGGATGACCATCAAGCAACCAACCATGTTCTCTGGCAAAACGCGCGCACCTGCTAGCTGCGACATGACTAACAATATCCCGATGCATGAATGACTTCTCGTAGGCGTTCGCAGATGGAATACTTCGCAGATAAATCTCTTCAAACTCAAGTGCTAAAATCACCACGTCATTAAAGAACAATACAGATTGAAATATAGATCAGCACCTCGGCGTTTCGAAGGAGGTTCTTCTCTACACTCGGTAAGTAGAGGACCGTATTCCTCGCGTCCGTCCCCATCTCGATCTCGATCCTTCATTCTCTTAAAGCAGAAATTTCATCAAGACTAATATATTAATAATTTGTTGGCCACTCTGCTCCAGCAAAGGCGCAGAGGCTTAATATGCGCTCACACTCGTCGAGGCCTAACAAACTGATCGTCAATTGTACGAATGCTATTTTTCTTTGCAACAACAGCGATTATGAAGTCACAAACTTTTCTGACCCTAACATCCATAAGAAACAAATACACAAACTTAGATTACACCTTGATAAGGAATAATCAAAAGTTCCGAAAGTTCTGGTGCAAAGCAGATATACAAACAGTATTCTACTTTTCCATCAGAATAGCCCACGGGTCAGTTGGCGGCGCATTTGTTTTTCAACCATAAACAGGGTTACTACCATTGGGACATAGCCATCTCAATCGTGAAGGAAACCATGTTAAAACGTCAAAATGAAAATCGGCGTACAAACTAAGCACTACTACTTGAACACTTAGATTAACAAACCGCTCACCACACTATATATTTGCAAGTGCAACCCCGGAATGTACAACAAATCCACTCCAGCAGGCTTGCTGGAGATAAAAACAGACTGTCGAGAGCAACTTTCAAGATGAGCAAGTTCACTCTATTGGTCGCTACAACATGCGTATTGCTCCAAGTAAGTACTCCAACTTGCACAAGGTTGGGATGAATATACAAACAGCTATTCCGTTTAGAATACTTTGTGGACTTTTCCGAATTTATTTTTTAGCAATGGTTCCTGCGCGGTTGGTCTAATCTCTGACACGCTAAAATTTGATTTTTATTTTCCGTACATTGCAAACCGGCTTCTTAGTTATTAGTTAAGTACGAAATTATCTGACTCACAATTTCAAATGGCCTAATCTTATGTTCGACTTGGATGTGTAACAAAATTTCGTTTTTACACCTGGGATAAAATAAGACGAAGCTACCGTTTTTGATAAGTATAAATTTCAGGAAATGTAGAGGCAAAAGAAACAACAAAACCATCTGTTACTGCGCTGGTTTTTGTACTGTATTTTTTCGAGCCTTGAAAATCATTCTCAATGCTGGTAGTTGTTTTGGGCATCGCTTTGGAATGTTTCTTTGGCAGTCGCCGGTAGATCGCCGTTTCTTTCAGCTGGAGACTTTCTTTTCCATCTTGAAACTGGCGCGAATTGTGACGTGAAAGTTCCCGAATAGAACGCAGACATTATTAGTTTTCGTTTATCCATTAGAGCACTATTGGTTGCTACTTTCCGCGCCGTCCGGTAGTCGCTATGAAAAGGAGTTGCAGCGATTTTCAAATTCTCCCCAAATTCAATGGTGAGAATGGATTCCATCAAGTAGCCGTTCATTCAGTAGCTTTCCGACATTCATTTATATTTTTCCTAAAGCGAAAATGCCGTTTTCAAAATTTCGTTGCTGAGCCATTGCCTTAATTTTATTTTTACGATGAGCACTTCTTTCGCGTTAGTGTGACTTGCAGATCCATTTCCTAAGTTCTTTCGCGATTCCGTGCGTAGGAATGTTTGAAAATCCAAGGTATCGCCTAGTTCTGTCCACGTCGGTTGATTTCCTTGCTTACCGTGCTAAGCATTTGTGCACTTCATTTATTCACGCTTAATTGAAATGATGACATTTTCTTAGCGTATTGTTGAGCTCGCCATTGTCGTTGCGTAGTTGTGATACATTCAATGTGATGACGTCTGATCAATCGGGTAGCGGTAGCAGCGGTGGATACGAGAACCCCTATGATCAAGAGGGCACAATAAAGTGGTACTTTTCACAAGTCAAAGGCATAATGGAAAACGACGTTATCAATGAAGGTACATGTCGACCTTTCTCTATTGCTTGCTCTTTGTTCATGTGTTTTTGATGTCAGCTCATGTTCAGCCTTCACGATAGGCTTATAAGGGCTTGCTAGTAGAATCTCGTAGTGCAGTGTATAACCGCATTTGCGGAAATGATTTTCAGCATGTCTGCCTTTCTTAAGAAAGTTTCTTCAAAGCTTACTCCTTATTATTGCTAAGCTAGTCTTTAAAATGTGTGTTGTACTTCCGCGTTAGCTTATTATAAGCCGTGTTCGCTTCCGTGGTATGTGAAACTTTTTTATATTCTAAAAATATGCCTCCCTCTGCTTTGTTGAGATAGACGGTCAGCAGGAATTCGTAGAAAACGCTTTGCACAGGCTTACGTAATTAAATGGTACTTCTGTGATGCGATTAACCAGCCATGCTGGCCCAATCGACTAAACTGCAACAGCAGTTTTCCTACGATACAAGCAAGCTATATAATATTCCACATTAACAAATTTACGCATTGGATTCGTGAGAAAATTGAATCGATTGATTTGAATTCAGGTTCCTCAAATGATGGTTCACTAGCAAGAACAGAGTAAAAGCATTTTCGTATTCTGTGAGTGTGGTTACTCTGATTTGTTGAATATCGCATGGTGTTGCAAATATGCTGTACCCATTTTGAAATGAATTGCCCCCAGCAGTTACTGAGGTTACTTGTAATTAAAAAACAAATGCGTAATCAATCAATTATGAGGCATTTATTGTTTAACAACCAAAGTTCTCTGCGTACTGATGGTGCAGCAAGTTTATAACACTTCCGTTTAGTGCCTGCGCGCGAGCGTGGCGAGTTTGTAGCGCAAGCTATCCTTCCATTCACTGTACAGAGCTTGTGATGACTTAAGGCGTTCCCGTGACGTTCCAACACGTTAGAATTCGTCTTATTTTTTAAAAATATTTTTAGATTTGAGGCATTTTAATTTCGAATTCGAAATTTGATAGTTTGCCCCTAACGTGTTGTCGCAATCACTATGGTAATGAATGTTTTATAAGTGAACCAAATAAATCATTCATGTAATGAATCTTTGCGCGCATGAGTGTTAAGCTTTTGCTGTCCTGCTTTTCCGTTATCAACTGGATTTCAGCGGACGTCATATCTTGCATTGAATTCAACCACGACGGTGAGCTGCTTGCAACCGGTGACAAAGGAGGTCGGGTTGTGATATTTCAGCGTGATCAAAGCGTAGGTGCTTTGTTCATTGTGAACTACAATTTAAAAAAATTTTTCCATTTTAAGAACAAATGGGTTGACGGCAGCCGAAGTACGGAGTACAAAGTATACAGCACATTCCAAAGTCACGAGCCCGAGTTCGATTATCTAAAGTCAATTGAAATCGAAGAGAAGATTAATCGCATTCGTTGGCTGCGGAGGAAAAATGTGTCAAACTTTTTACTTTCGACAAACGGTTTGGCATAACCCGCAATGGTCTTTGCTATTAATGCTCATGTTTTGCAGATAAGACGATAAAGTTATGGAAAGTGACCGAGCGAGACAGGCGGGGCGCAGAAGGGGGTTGGAATCTCCGCGACGAGGATGGCAGCTTAGTTAAATCGCCAATGAACGTACACGATCTACGGCTTCCACGTTTGGTGCCGATGGAGATAGTGGTCGAAGCTTCTCGACGCCGGGTCTATGCGAACGCTCACGCCTATCATATCAACAGTTTGTCCGTAAACTCCGACCAGGAAACGTTTCTGTCCGCGGACGATTTGCGTATAAACCTGTGGCATTTAGAAATTACTAACCAAAGCTTCAGTACGACTTTGTACGCCCGGTGTTAAACCGTTTTCGGTACTCCATTTTTTAGACATTGTTGACGCCAAACCAGCTAACATGGAAGACTTGGCCGAGGTCATAACGGTTGCTGCCTTTCACCCATTTCACTGTAACCTGTTCGTCTACGGTAGTAGTCGTGGAACGATTCGTTTATGCGATATGCGAGATCGAGCGCTTTGCGATCAGCCGGCTCGGGGTTTGCGTCCAAATCAACATTTCATTTCTTCTACTCATTGGCATTGTAGTGTTCGAGGAGACTGAAGATCCAAACAATCAGTCATTTTTCACTGAAATTATTGCATCCGTTTCTGATGTGAAGTTTTCCCACTGCGGAAACTTGTTGCTCACAAGAGATTATTTAACCCTTAAGGTAAAGCAGCAAGTGATATTGTTAATGTTTTACTTTGTTTAATATTTGAAATCTGTAAAGGTGTGGGACCTGAAGATGCAAAATCGTCCAGTGGAAACCTACGACGTACACGACTACCTGCGAGGAAGACTGTGCGCGCTTTACGAAAACGATTGTATGTTCGACAAATTTGAATGTTATTGGAGTGGCGACGACAGGTGCTTTATCATGCAAATTTGTGTTACCAGTAACGAATAATTTTAGCAACTTGTTAACTGGTGCATATAATAACTTCTTCCGCACCTTTAATCGGAAGACTGGTGCGGACCTGACTTTAGAAGCGTCTTCCGAAGTAGCCCAACAGTATCGTTTGCTGAGTCCCAAACGTTTCGTTGACGGCAGCAAGCGTCGTAAAGACGAATTCACCGCGGACTGTTTAGACTTTTCGCGCAAAATATTGCACTGCGTTTGGCACCCTGACGAAAACATTATCGCTGCCGCCGCAACGAATAATCTTTTCATCTTCAATGATCGCGGCCATTCCAATACCTCTTCCGAGGAATAGCGCGGGTGCTCTCTATTTACTTTTACCATTGGCGACAAAAAAGTTGACACCATCTGCCAAGATCGTTGCGCACTTGTTTCGTTCGTGGGAATTGTGAATTTTCCCACGAAACTTATTTTTGTCTATTTGTAACTTTGTTATTACGCTGTTAGTTTTCGTTGATTCAGCGAATTGTTTACCACCTTTGTAGCATTTTAGCGATTAAAGCTTCAAGTCTCGCGTAGCCCAATTTTATGCTGAACGCAAAGCTTAGGCGTTCTTTGCTTTTCTTCCATTTTTTGTGTTAACATGTTTCACGCGGCAGTGTGGAAAATGTAGTGCAAATGATGTTCACTGTAATGAATCAATGTGATTACGTTTTTTGAATCGTTTTTGTTCCTTTTGGTCAGCGTCAATAAATGAACAGCAAATGACGGGCTTTTGATAAGAGTGAGAGTACTGCCCGCTTCGTGAGACACATCGGTGCAAGCCGGTTCAGAAGGTTTTGCGTTACACAAGCTTGCTTTCGGTGCTCTAATTTTCACTAATAATTGCCCATTCATCGATAGATTGACTTTATCTTCGAATGACATTCAATATTACGTATCAAGCTAAGTGACTTGTTGCAGGAGAACGAGCTAATGCTGAACTAGTTGATTCTGCAACTCTTATACTGAAAAAATTACTTTAGCGTTCTCGCATTCATCTGAACTGAATTCCATCGGCTCACAGCGTGCATTGATTTATCGCTTTGCTATAGGTGTGGGCCAGCTGGATGGAAATGGCGTGTATGGCTGGCAAGTTTCCAGTTGTAATACAAACTGTTGCCACGGCTTAGTGCTTTCATAACTGAGTCCAACATTTTCTTCCCTGCGAGACGCCTGTTGAATTACAGCAGCAGTTTCGCATGTGCTGCAGTGGTTCAGTGTTTTCTTTGGAAAACAATATGCGAGGTTTATAGTTGATCACTGCTTAGAGTAAATGACTGGTTGGTGAAATCTCTCAGTTCAAAAATCTTCTGCTGACAAAGCAAGGAAGTGCTCCAGCGCAGAATGACCATTTAACAATAATCTGCTGTACGAACATTTCTGGTAAAAACCTGTTCACACAATTTGAACTCGGATTTGTCGCTTTGCGAAATGCTACTGTTTATTGCAACCTGAACATAAAAAAACAGCGTAACCTAGAACGGCACTCCTCGGCATTCATGTCATGAAGACTCACGGAAACGTAGCATAGAGAATCTCTATTGGCAAGCGAACTGCTATTAAAGAGAAGCGCAATTTTACGGGCATGTCGGTTATGCGCCCACCGTCATACTGTAGCTTTGCGGGCCATCCTGTTCTGCCCTTCCCCGAGACTAAGCCTAAACGCAAGGCTTGTATCTTGCCTTAAACCTGGATAAGGGCAGAGCAAGATAGCCGGCATGCTCGCCAGTAAAGGCAGAACAAGATGGTCACATGCTTAACAGAAAAGAACCTGCTTTTCTCAAACGGTGGGGCGCATAACTGACAAGATGTCAATTTTGTAACTGAACAGTGAACTGAACGTTCATACGCTAACTAAAGAAAACTAATCAAAGAATGACCAGATTACATGAAGGAGCTTTCCATATAGGGCAAATTCAAAGCAATAGCCAGGAAAGGCACATAGATGATATTTAAAAAGTCCAGGACCATCGACAGGGCGTGCTGCCATCATCATCACGAGCTGGTCGTGCTCCTGTGACATTACAAAATGACAGTAGTGACTGAGAGCCCACTTCTACTAATTTATGTTAATAAACTTCAGCTCCTCCTCACTCTTCAGCTCCGCTTCACGGCTAACTAAGAAGCCACTTCATTTGAGTCATTTCATCTCATTATATGATGTCATTTCTGTCTTCTTCAATTATATTTTACTGTATTCCATTTTCATTTTGTTTTTGGACTGAATGGGTACTAGTTCCAAGGAAGGGTTTTTCTGTTTAGATTCGCTTCCTTTCTTTTTTGAACTACAGTGCGTCCCGGCGCTAACATCAGTTCCTTATCAGTGCGCGCTGATGACAGGGCAAGAAGCGTCCTGAAAAACCCGCGGATTAAGCATTCCTTTTATGGAAACAGAACGGGTTCGGCTACCATCTGTTGGGAAACTGCCGCCGAACACACGTTGATAAGAG
>KN538397.1:513075-527936 GCA_000797535.1 Trichuris suis | reverse complement strand
TCGGCGTGCCAGCCTGGAATATAGCATTTATCCAACACCATCAAAAGGGTTTATTAGGTTTTACCTTATTTATCTCATTGTTATGTCAAGTTCAATCTCATTCTGTTAGATTTTATTACGTTTAACTTTCGTTTTCTTATTGATGGTATGGAGTTTGTATTTCCGGAGAGAAAGGACCTTTAGTTCCTAGACCAATATTTCTGACGACAGATCAAAAAGTAAACTGTTTTTTACAGTGTGGTTACCAGCCGCTGCCATTCAACCTTAAAATTACTGATTTGTACTGCCTTGTACTGGTACTGTTTGCCATAGATGAGAACGAAAAGTGATCCCAAAGAACATGTCGCCACGTTGTCCGATTAGGAAGCAACCTCCGTGGACACATCTTAAGCGTTATTATCAACAGACCAATGCTGATATTTTAACTAATGCTGTGACTTTTCGATGAATTCTGAATGCACTAAGTTGACTTGTCTGCATAACACGAACATTTACGAAGTAATAAAAATGCAATAGAGTTAAGGTCACTGACACCCTACCAACGACCGTCTGTGTCCGCGTCAACGTTTAGAAGAATGAACTACAAAGCGCTTGCATTCATGAGCTTATAGTAGCCTTGCAGGTGAGAAAATTTTGTCCATTACTCAGCAGCTGCTTAGCTAGAACTGGTTCCCCACGAAAGTTTCCATAATCTTAACGTTTCAAGAACCAAGTCCTGCTGAGTGTATGCATTTGGTAGTGCAGTAGTTAGTACTTACGAGTCAGCGCAGCCCCTGTTTACTACAGAGAAATTGTGCCATACAAGAAGGATACTTGGAAATTACTTACTGATTTCGACGGTTCTCCTGAAAACGTTCAGTTTTGAATTATTTCGAAAGTTAATTGCAGCTAAAATCCTGCCTGCCAGTTATTAATAAAATGACCATTCAGACATTGGCTTCACGTCTCTACGTTGAAAGAAATGGAATGACGGGCACGTTCAAAACGACTGCTACTAGCAATAGCGTCATAACTGACGATTCTCAGTGTGCTGGAATAATGCCCAAATAGCAATACTCAAGGTTGATTTATTCAGCAGAATGCAATAAGCTACGTACACTTGACCTCCTCAAGCTGACCTCAAGTTATAAACGTCGTTGCAAAGAAAACCAGCTCATCAACACCAGTTTACCTTGAGCGTTCAGCCGTCTGCGCAGTACATGACATTTCGACAGCAGCAGCGCAACCGATGTTGAACATTGTTATACATACGTTGAAAAGCTCGTTGCATAAACAACACTGAACAAAAATGGCATATGTGACAGCAGCATGTTTTATGCTATTATATATAATTCATATACTTCACTTCGCCTTTTCTTCGCGGGATGTTAGATGGCATGCACCACTTTCCACAGGTAAGTCAGGCATTCAAATGATATTCAAAGAGCGGTAATAACTTTGATAAGGCCATGTCAAATCATCTGTCGTTTAAAAAAGTGGTTAAAGACAAGATTTCCTAACTGGTGCATAAGTATGGGTCTGCATTTCTTCCTACGGAAGCGCTTCTTTTTAGTTTCTGGATGTATGCTGTTCTGCCCTCAACGTTGTCTCCATAAATGCTGGAGACGAGACGCGGAAGCCGTTGAAAGCAACGCCAGTAAAACTTGAAAGAAACGAGGCAGAACTTTGGGAAAGCACCAGTTCTGTTATCAGGGTTGCAACAGGGAAACCTATTACGCTTCACGAAACTTAAGATGGAAGGAGAGTTTCCAAAGTTCCTGGTAATAAGCACTTTCCTAAGAACGAATGATCAAGCACAGAATTTCCTTAAACACAAAGGTAGAGCTTATTATTATATATGAAATAGCTTTCAATCTTCTTATAATAACCAGCGTGAGAAGCCAACGTGGGCTTGACCTCCACTGAATGCAGGACAAGATTTGCCCCGTGAGATCCGGACAATAGAACAACGCCTATCTTGCTGAGGGTACGGTCGTACAAAAACAGAAAAACTAAGCGTCAATGAAGCCTGTTAAGAGGCATCCAGTGTTCAACCTGCGTAAAAGTATCAATACATAAACAGTAAAATGTGATGAGATTACACATTTATAAGCCCAGGAGGTCTCATATTTGTGATATTGCTAATACTACACAGTAAAATATAGTTTGAAGAACTTTCAACTGCGAACAGACGACACGACTGCATTCTATTCAAGAGCAGTTTCTTCTTCTAGTATTAACAGCGTACAGTTGGCATGAAGCTATTTAGACAGTTAATTAAATGTTGCATCTTTACAGCTGATTTTCTTTCTCACATTACCAAAAGCAGTAATAACCTATCAATGCGGTGCGTACGCATTTGTTCATTAACTGTTGACCATTTACTATTCTCTTCACGAAAAATAACCAGCTCCAACGGGGGTGCAAAAGATTAATAGTAAAAGCAAGGCTTTCAATTCACTGTTCGCCTTTTATTGCATAGTTTCGTCAGATGCACTTGCACAAAGCGGAAACAGTTTAGCAGGATAATAGGTGGCATTACTAGAATTACTGATGATTATAGTCAGACACCTTTTCTCAACCTAGCGCAAAACATGCTAATTACTAAAAAGACCAACTGGAGTATAACTACTTCAAATGACTCAGTGGTTCACACTCAGCATTTAATTTACAAGATAAATAACGTTTATTATAGATGAACTTCATACTAGTCCATTATATCAATACGTAAGAGACCAGGCGACCCATTGTACAATTGCCGTTTGCACGATGATGATTTTATAGTGAGCTGCTTCCATATACGGATAAGTTTTGATTCACGTTTACTGCTGTAACCACAGTGATGAAATTTGGCTCGAAATGCACGTAACAGAAAAGAACGCTTTACGGGTGGCTTATAACAATGTCCGGTACTTAGTACCTTTGGATCCCTCCGCCTGCGTCACCAGTAAAAGCGCTCTCAGGTTCATCCAGTGAATTATACATCAAAATAAGAAATAGCGTGTCTTGATGAACCTCTCAGAAATTATAGCGAGGTGTGCAGTTCCCAGGTGTCAGTGGCCTTAAAGCAGCCCATAAATTTTAACGCTTTCGGTAGTAAATTGAATCGAAAACGTCGCTCCATCTATTAGTTCGGAAGTTCAAGCTCAAAAAGACACTGCACGTCAAAGTGGCAGTGTCAAACAAAAACTACCTACAAGTTGTAGTCATTATTTCAGAGACGCCATTTCGAAGACTGAGCGCTACACGCCAACAATTCGGAAGACATCGTGCACTGACAGCTCTAAACACTACGTCTCCACCTTCCCTGAAAGCAAAAATGTACTCGTATGGTGAAGACACTCATGACCACCGCATGCCGCCTTGGGTCTCAGTTCAAGGTTACATTTTAACAAGTGAACTGACGCTATACGGACACGACCATTCTGCTATATATGCAAGCAGTGAAGCGTTTACGTCATCAAATACTTTAGCGGCTGATTTAGGTATCCAAGGACGGAGCATTAGGATTTTCTCCCAGTTTCGCAAGCAACGAAATTAACGCTTTCCCAATTGATCATGAGGTCATTGCTGTCTTTTGGACAGAAACCAGTTTCGGCAGCACTGGTCAAGTCCACTTTCGAGAAACAGCAGGTAGGTTCAAAGTACTTTCAATAGCGTAAAAGTACAGTGATTGTAAATGTGCATCCGTTCACAATAAGTCGACAATGTAGAACTTACGATGGGTAGCGGAAATCAACGTGTGACGGTTCGGTAAAAGAATGCATCGTATGGGCATCACATATTATTCCGCCTGAAAAATCTCACGCAGCACTTTAAGTAGTGACAGAGTAGCAGGGCAAAGAATACCAAGCAGAGGTGTACGCATTGTACGGCATAAAGTTATTGCAAAATTTCTGCAACGCTAAACATTAAGTGTAAAATTAATGAGAAGTTGCAAAGGAAGAAGCTATACTGAACGATCACATGGGATAGAGGAGCACGGCAACAAAGCTTCGGATCCTTTCGAAGGAAAACGCATGGGAAATAATGTTAGCAAAAGTCAAGGCAACGTACATCAGCATAAGCATGAGAAACGTTCATCTGAAAATTTGGAAACGGTTGGCACAAGCCAACTAAAATTGATTTCACGAGCAACTCGTACAAGTAAATTAGTATAATCTGTACGAGAGAATGCTCTTCAGACCCACACGTGCTTTCGACAGCAGCAAGCAAAGTGCAGTCGCAATTTCGACTCGGTGGTGCTTTCACTCCAAGCAGTGTCTTCGTTGTAACATGGGAAAACCTTGCTCCCAATTCAAAACCACCGCCTTCTGGGAACGATCAAGTAGTGGTAAGAAGGTATGTTCTCAAATTCAGCGTTGTAAAAGTGCCATTTTGCAGCCTAAGAATACGTTTCAAATCGCCCTTATCATGAGCATGAATGGTACGTTCGCGCACTTCATTTACAATGAGCTCAACTGGCATGGAAACGCTACGGTTCGTAATCAACCTTTACCGGCTCTTCGCGCTCAATATACTTCTCAAGCACAGATTGGATTCAACAAAGGCGATGGAAGGATATACTTCAACATGCCTTGGTCAGGAGGTAGCCAAGCGCTGAATGTCAAAGAGAATAGCAATATGGGCATCCCAGGGGAATGGCTTTTTAAGTTAGACGACCCTTCAGGGATACACCTATGTGCACCTGGCATAAAGAGTCTTCATTGTTCTTCAAGTAAGTAAAAACTCCACTTAACGTTTCTGGCAAAAAACTTTCAGAATGTGAAAAGAATGAATTTTCATACGACTGCACGAGACGGTGCCACTGTTTACAAGACGAAGAATGCAACCATATTACCGGTAGATGTCCTTCAGAGCGCTGCAAAAGCGGCTGGACAAACGCTCCAAGCTGCGATATCGGTAAACCACTTATTTTTACGATAATATTAACATAACAGCATTTTGTCTATGCATTCTTCATGTCAAGATGTCGATGAATGCAGCGCAGTCGCAAATCCATGCCCTGAAAATCTACCTGACTGCACAAATAAACCTGGAACTTACGAATGCGAATGCCTAACAGGGTATGACAAAGAAACTAATAAATGCCAAAGCAAGTGGACATCATTGCGTCTCCTAAACTAACATGTCTCGTTCTTGTAGGTCAACAAAGGAATGTGAAAAATTTAAAGCATCTTGGCAAATTCAGCCTTTATACAAACATTGAAAATTCAAAAGAAGGGGAAAGAAAACCAAAGAATCTCTCAGACCAGATTTCATCGCAGCCTATTGCGTTTAAGCCACAGCAAATATCAGAGTTTGTCTATAATCCATTTCGTCCAGTGCCTCTGCAGGGTGTGTCATATCGAAACAAAATACTAACTCAATCAAGCTCTGCTTTGCCGGTGAATCCACTGGCGATCAAACCATTGACGAACAGTTGGCCAGGCTGGATGCTGCCAGAGCAGCGAGCAAATTCGAAAAGCATCTTGTGCACTAAGCAGTGCAATCAAAATTCTCACTGCGCATTAATCAACGGAACAGAAAGATGTCAGTGCAATACAGGTTGGACTGGAGATGGACAATACTGCGTTGGTAACTGAAAAAGAATGCTACAGTGTCAGCCTTCCTCTAATGACAGTTAACTTTTAGATATTAACGAATGCTTGCAGGACAATCCATGTCCAATAAATGCAAAATGTATCAATACATATGGCAGCTATGATTGCCAATGTCCCAGCGGTTTTATTTCGAATGGAATTGTCTGCACAGGTAATAATAACACATACACATCTAATTTACACTCGTTCGCGCAGAGCATTCAGGCAGTGATGTACATAAGTCTCTACCTTCAGACACTCACGTTTAAGCAGAACTAAGCCTCTTTGAAAATCGTCTTATCCTTCTTTCCGTGTTTATAAAAATTCAGGTTTACAAGAAACATAATGGGACTTTAATATATGCTCATTTTTCTGCCGCAGACGTGGATGAATGTGCAGAAGGAATAGCCAGATGCCCCGAAAGATCAGTATGCGTTAATACAAATGGTTCGTACATATGCCAGTGTCGGGAAGGCTATAATGGAGAGCCAGGAAGTGAAATAGGTTGTGTTGATGTAAATGAATGTTTGCTACCGCATGTGTACTGTGGACCTAACGCTGAATGCAAGAATACGGTTGGCAGTTACGCCTGCGAGTGTCACGCTGGCTTCCAGCCAAACATCGACGGAACAAATGGATGCGAAGGTGAATTTCATTACATCAGCCATAGATGTGTAGTAATGCCATGATTTTAGATATAGATGAATGCCAGACAAAGCCATGTAGTAAAGCAGCAACATGTACTAACAAACCGGGGTCATTTAAATGTACATGCAACGCAACATACAACGGAAACGGCTTTCATTGCGAAAGTTAAAGCGCCGTATTTTCACTAGAATAATAACAATAACTGCTTTAGGATCAAAGTTGTTTACAGTAGGTATGACGGAAGCAGACACAATACTTGATCACCAGCACCAATGGACAACGATCAACCTAAAGTCACCCTTGAGATTCCTCCAAACTGATCACAATAAGTTACACGTATCAAACACAGTCGATCCTCATGAACTAATGGCCTGACCCTGAAATTTTACTTGAAGATATCGAGCAACGGGATTATCGGTTTCGACTCCCCGATAACCACTTACAAAGAGCCGACGAAGTTAGGCAACGCACTGATGCCATTCTATCACAAAGTAAATCTTGAAAAAGGAGGGAAAGTATACATCCAAACGCTTACCAATGGCACATTTCTGTCCGAATTGATCACGCTGTTCCGCGAGGTTGAAGGTCTTAGAGCACTAAAGGCACATCAAGTTATCATTGTCACCTACGAGAATGTCAAAGCCCACCCAAGTTCAGAGGTATTGGTGATACTTTGCAAATAGCAAAAGCTCTAACCTTCTTGTTCTTCCAGAGCACTGGTAGTACCTTTCAGTGCGTGCTCGTAGGATTCGACATTGCAACTTACGTTATATTTATCTACGACACTGTACAACCAACTGAAGCGAAAGTGAGATAACCTCATGGACGACTAGTTGGCAACAAATTTTTTCAAGGCAGGCATACAAGCTACAAACTTTTCTAAGTCAGTATACTTGCCATTTTCCCGAAGCAATGCTTATGAGCTTACTGTTAAATCCAACATTGGCATTCCCGGAAAGTGGATATACCGAATAGACTTGGAATACATTCCGAAATGCCCATCTGGCTACAGCGATGCTCCTCTATGCTTGTCAGGTGATCTTATTTGTTTCACCACACTTGTATCCACTGAAAATTCTTCAGACATCAACGAATGCAAGTTTACAGAGTTCGCCTGCCACAAGCATGCAATATGCATAAACACTCCCGGATCGTACGTATGCCAGTGCAAACGTGGTTATTCAGGAGATGGACGACAATGTTTCTGTACGTGCCTTTCTCTTATAATAGTAACGATTCTAAGTATCTTTCTAAAGACGTAGACCCATGTTACACAGAAACTGGAGCCGTCTGTGGCGACAATGCACAATGTTTCGTGCCCGCTTTCCACCGATCAAAACCTGAATGTGTGTGCAACGATGGCTTTATTGGAGATGGCTTCTTTTGCACACCGAGTAACGTGTTGCGATTACGCAAGCGCTCATAAAATAATTCCATTTCAGTTCCTGATACAATGGCACATGAACAGCAAAGCGGTGGAATTCAACTTTTCCTTGGATCGCCCAAAAAAGTTGAAATACACAGTCAGCTGAGAACAGAAAAACCGGTAGTACAATTGAGAAGCAATAAACCGTCCAGTATAGAAATATAAAATGTAGTACGCATGAGTCACCTAAAAAAGTTTCAGAAAGTCGAACACAGGAAGAAAACACGGGCGACAGCGCACGAAGCCAACTAGCGAAAGTTCCATTTAACGACGATGACGCTGTCCAGGCCGTTAGGCATGAAAGTACCCTAAACGTCCAAAATTCTTCAGCGTACATTTCTGGTACTGACGACGACTTTAATTTGCGTAAGTACAGTCAGAGTGAAAGCAGCGTAAGAATAGTGGCACTCATACGAGCATACCAACCATCCAAAATCTTCTGCCTGAAATTTTAGATGAAAGCTTGGAGACTGCAAGTTCGGCGATGAAACGTAAGCTTAAAAAATGTACACGACAAAATTTCCCTTCATAATATTGCAGTACTGATCATCACGGTTCCAACGGTTTTAACAGTCGTTTGGCTTTCCTTGGTCGTACTTCTCGTCAAAGTATGCACCCGGAGAAAGTAAGGCCATCCCTTTTCCGTTACATTTATGCTTGCTTTGAGCAAAAGCAAATTCTCATCAGGCAAAACCAGCAACGTTCAACATATAGCTTGGAACCTTTTCACATCAAGCAGTTGTCAACAGCGTCAAGCGGTGCATACGAGACGTGTGGGTCATTACTCAATGGGTACAGCTTCTCTCAAATGAACTCTCGAGAAAACATGGTAAGACAATACTGCAACAGTTAGTTGTCAAGGACCGCGTTCCGTGAAGGTGCTCTAAGACAGCAAGAAGTAATGAAGCCTGTAATCTAAAAATCTGAGACGTCACTGTGAAACTGCTTATTAAAATTTATGAGCTATCAATGAATTCCTGTCGTTGGACAATAGGTGACACCAGATTATCAATTAAGGATATAAGCATTCAGAGAGGTTTGACTCATCCATTTGATGAAGCATTTAAGAACTTTTTCGTTCTCCATCAAATGATGATCCTATCGTAATTTATAGGGCGAAGGCCTAAGGTCAGGAACGCGAATTAACATTTGCTTCGATACTTTTCGACTTCGATAAAGATTTTCAGGTTCCTAACCGCTCGGCATACATCAGCTAAGCAGACGTTTTTAAACTAAAACAGAGTCTGCAAAAGCATTCATAAATCTGATTTGATATGTTCTCTAAACAAGATAAGTGAGGTGGCATTTGATTATGAATTTTTAAAGAAAGTAACAGCTTTTACGCAGAAAATAGGAAGTGGTATTATAGTGGCGCTAAATGAAAAATATTCAGAAAATGTTGCTTTCCGATTCGGTGGAAAACGAGTTTGATTACTTATCGGGGTAGTACGGAAATTCGACGACCGTTCGAAAAAGTAACAGACAGTTTCTGCCTGCTCAAAGTGAGCAAAAAGGTTTACAACAACTACTGAACTCTCGTTAGTGTATTGCAAAGCAAAAAAGTAGGCAACAACTAATGGGTATTGATATGATTAAAGTGCATTTATTCATCCGCAACTTCCATAATTTGAAACCAGCAAGAAGGCCGTTGGAAATGCGCACGTGTAAACCGATTATCACAGGGGATCATTCTTCAGGCTACAGTATCATCCTTTGAAACTAGACTTGCACACTGATTCATACGCGTGTTAATTGCAGTGGCAGTTACAAGTTATAACTGCAGAGACGTTACGTTACGCAATAACTTAACATATACTATAGTTAGGCAAACTACTGAAAAATGATCCACACTCAGATTATTAGGCATTAGAACTTTCCTGACCACCTTTTACTTCAGCCGAGGACCAGCAAAGGGAATGTGAGGTATGGTCAGTTCATCTGAACTCAATGGAACCTCTAACACAGTATAAATTGTGGAGAGAAACCCAGCGGCATGAGACATCACCTACGCCGAAGGCATACGCATGATGCGACGGTTAATTGGTTTACTTTCTCCAACTGCAAAATTACGCCATAAGGATGGAAAACGTATAAATAAAGGCTTACAGTTTTAAAACTTTGTCCTTCCCGCCGCTGACTACACGTTCGCCATTAGGGCTCCAGTCAACTGCGTATACCTGAAATGCTGCTTTAAGACGGAATAAAGGTTTTTTTGAACTGACTTCATCTGCGTGACCAGGCAAATCAATCAGTAACTTTCCATCTTTCGCATCCCACAGTTTCAACGTGGAATCAGCAGAACCGCTAACCAACAGCCGACTGTCAGAGGACCATGAAATTTGGTACACTGCTTGAACATGACCGCGTAAGGTACGCAAAAATCTACGTCAATTGAAAATCATACCCAGAAAATTGCACTTTAAAAATACCTACTTTCCAGTCCTGCCGCACCATATTTTGATGGAATGGTCGAAAGAGGCGGACGCAACTAGAAAACCATCTGGGCTAAACAACACCTGGTTTACCAATTGCTGATGGCCTGTCATGCGAGTGACAGGCTTTTTCTGCGAGGCCGGAAGCCAGAGAAACATTGTAAAATCATCGGACCCAGAAACCATGCGTTCTGGACCGCTTCCCTGAAATCAAGATGGCAACTCTTCCTATCCCACCAACAGTGGACAGACGAAATCGAAACTAACCTTTACTTTGTCGTATATCTCCTGAGCCAAAGTTCGCAGGTTTTCGGGATTTGTATTTAAAGTGGGCGCTTTCCTTGAATGGGCATCTTTTGGATCAAATGCACCACAACGAAGGGCGTAATCAGTGTGAAGCGCAATGGAGTTTACCCAATGAGCATGACCACTAAGCGTTCTGCATAAAACTCCCTAAAAATTAGCAGTTTATCTTGAAGAGCTGAAAAGGAACACCATTCAACATTACGTCATCCGCTCTCCACACCTTAATGGTCCTATCTTGAGAAGCTGAATAAATTAAACCTTCTCCTCCCCATCTAACGCAAGTAACGGAAGCGGTGTGACCGCTCAACACGCGGACGGATTGACCAAGTACAACGTCCCAGATACGAATATCGTGATCCTTTGATGAGCTTGCCAAAAAGCGGCTGTGCGGGTCCCTATAAAAGGGAAACATCAATAAAGGCAACCAACAGAAATGGTCTTACAGGTGCAAAGGCTTCCACGTTATAGAATTAACCCATGATCGATGGGAGGACAATACTTTTCCAATTCTCTCCCCCGAATCCGGATTCCATACAATTATGCAACCACTTTTGCAACCAGACGCTAGTTTTTGACCATCCGCGGACCAGCTCAAACAAAGAACCCAGTTGTTGTGACCTATGACAAAAGCAAAAGATAAAACGCAATGCGAAAGAGATACACTAGGTCGTACCTTTGCAGGTGAACTGTGGCATTTCAGTACTGAGATCCCAAAAGCGAACGGTTGTATCGCCTGAACCGCTCGCAAGACGCCTTGAAATGAGTTGAAAAGAGTATTGAATAAATAACAGGGACAAGACGTACTTTCCATCTGGGCTGAACAACGTTGAGATGACGGCCTCCCCATGGCCCGGAAGCGAGCTGGTACACCTTGTTACAGCCTGCACTCTATAGACAGCATTCAAACGGTATACAATGTCGACAACTTTTTCTACATTGACTTTTCCACTTGCTATAGTGGTACCCAAAGTATCGCTTATTTCCAAGTCATTAACAAAAAATGAGCAAGGTAAGATTTCCTCCTAAAAGACAAAAGAAGAAAAGTAGTACTTACAATTCCAAAAGTTCTGGAACCGCCTTTTTTATCTCCTTTAACCAAAAACCTGTTTGTTAGCGCTTTGCCTATTCGCATCAACAGGACAAGGAGGACAGATAAGGAGAAAATGCAAACTTTGGTCTGCCGTTAAAGTCATATCCTACTTCTTAGCGAAAAGACTAAGCCGCTTCAAACAAAGACCAACAGGAAAGTTTCTGACGGAGGTAGGACTCGCACAGAAGTTGCACACATAATGGGTAAACTTGAAGGAAATGAGACGCTTTCGTCCCTATTCTTATCAACGTGCCAACGCATAGAAAAATACATGCACTAAACAATAAGGCGAAACGTACTGATTCAAGCAAGTGGTTGCAAAGCTTCTCCAGTTCTTTAGCCGATATAGAATAAGGCACAACGTAAACGGAGTCACCCAGTTTGTTTCCTTCCTCATTTTTGAACTGCACTTCTACAAGACGATCGCTTTCTTCCATCTTCAGGCTGGCTGAGGAAGAAAAATTTCTTTCTCGCGAAACAACACTCAAAACGAGCGGAGGAACTGACTAGTTGCAAAGACTGTCAAGAAAACATAGCACCTATGCCATTACAAATACTTTATAGCTGCCACGAAGTATCAAAGTGATGACTAGAAAGAACGAATAACACCTGCTAAATAGGTTGAAAAATAAGACTATGAACAATAGGCTACTTCAGCCGATATTCTTCGACTGAACAAGAAATTGATAGCAGCACTGTAAGGTCGTGAACATGTACTGGATCTCTCCGGCATCGTCAAGCGACGGAGCAAAATCCCGTATGAAGTTTAATTCTGCACCAAGACGTTGGATTTGAGCTCTGATTAAAACATATGTGGTAATTGGAACCAGGTTATCCGCCGTCCACGGGCACGCCACAACGTTTTCACAATTTTCAGAAACGCACTAAAAGCAAGCACGTTCCCGGAAGCTTAAGACAAAATGCGCCAGCTTACTCTGTTCACGTGCTCAAAAGTTTCCGCGATAATTTTAAACTTATCGATTGGGGAAAACTCGGAACTGAAATTTGAATTAGCCAGTATGACCAACACGATTTTCAGGAGAACTCACCTCAATCGCTGGAAGCAATCAATAGCCTTTGAGTAATACTGCATTCGGGCTGTAATGCATGCCTAAATTGGCTCTTTAGTTCAACTACTCCATTTAAAAAGTTAAAGATGACAGCATTACCGACGGCTTGTCTAGGTCTGCAGTATCAATGAAGACAACAGGCCAAAACTCTCTTAAAATAGCCAAACAACAAACTACTATAAAAAATGGGTTACGCTTACCGATCCACTCCTAAATGGTCAAGTAACAAAACGTCGCTTTTAGAATTGACGTGCCGAATATTCGACTGATAAACTTTATCCGAGTCTTCATTTTTGATTACGTACAGAGTGAACAAGTTGGGATATATCGATTGTAAAATGCTTCCGCATATGAAGCTTGAGAATGTTTCCAAAGACCTAAACAGGCTAACTAAAACGCGCATAACCAATCACGCGAACTTCAATACCATGAAAGTATCGGAGTCGTATGATCAATTTCACTAACGAGGTTGTTCATATCTGACTGCGACGGCAAGCTTGGGAACAGTATCCTGAAAGTGAAATGTTTAAAAAACTAAGAAACGAAGCTTGACAACTTGTCCGATCTTACGTATGAGCCTGCATGAAGAAAGGGAAAGCATATACCGTATATCGCAGCATATAAGTCGAGCTTTTACTCGAGTTATATGCCGCGGTATACGGTACTTCTATTAGAAGTATTCGCCTGGTTACTAGTAGCCCGGCGAATAGTTCTAATAGAAGTACCGTATATCGCGGAGAACAGGTCGACTTATATGCCGCGATATACGGTAAGTAGAAAACAACAAATTCTGGACAGAACAAAAAAGGGAAAACAAATTCAGTGTAGTCTTTTTAGGAAAAGTTCAAAACATGTCACAAAAGCAAAAGGACGTCCACCCACCTCACATACTTGTAGAAACGCAAGAAAATAGATTTAGCTTCCTGGATTGCATCGAGTAACAAACAACGGTGAACTCCTGTGCCCGAGTAGCTTAAGTTGAAAACATCTACCAAACCATTTTTCAGTCTTCCCAATGGATGATATGTGGAGCAAAATGCCTTGAAAAACATTTCAAATGAAAGTAGGGACATTTGTGCTACAGCATACTAGCTTGCAGTAAGCTTTCACCATGCTGAAATATGCTTCATTAAACGGTGCATTGTAATCAAGTATCTTGTACATAATATCTGTTTCCAAATTTTCTCTACAAAGTGGGGCACATGAGCGTATACGAGACATTAGGTGCATACTTGAGAAGAGCGCCCTTTTCCGCAGGTGACGAGCATTGAATCTTCCCGCAGTACGCTGCGAGTGATTCCCATGCCTTATCCGTGTCACATTCTTCAATGGACGATTGGCCAAGTAAATCATAAGCGTGCCGAAACACATCGCTCCATTTCATGTCTGCTGAGGGGAAGGTAACTTCATCAGCGACAATGCTGAGTAAGCACGACGTCACAGTTTAATAGTTTGAATACAGAAAAGTTCTTAAGCTCTTACCTTTCCGCTGAGCATTTCTGCAAGCATCCAGATGTTATTTGCACGCTGTCCTGAATTCGTCCGTAAAAGCTGCCACTCAAACATTCGCCGCTTGGAAAATACACAGCAGCCTGTAAGACAGAAAAAGGGGAATAACTATAAGAGCACTTTTGGTTACTTTTCCGTTTAAACACTCTGAACTCGCAAATTCGCCTTTTACTATCATTCCATCAGGCAAGTACAAAACTCCTTTCTAAATGAACGCCTGCAAGATTATACCGGCAGCCTCACAATGCTCACTCGGAAAGAATCCTTCACAAAAGAGCCTCTGCAGCAAACCCCATCCAAAGTAACCAGAACGCCAATGCCATTCGGTAAGTCGCCTTCCCACATTCCGAGATACTTCGTCCCTTAATTGTAACAATAAAGCAAGTGCAATACAAGGATCGCATTTTCTTTTGGAAGTCTTAATCCTATTTTCCAAATGGAACCTCAACCGCAACTTTCAGGAACAGCACGCTGATTAGGACGGCCTTTGTTTATCCAAAGGACAAAAAAACTTGCTGGGCAAAACTTTTAAACTATTCAAACAAAACATACGTGGACAGCTTCATTATTACTACCCATTGCCCCTTGGTAAGCAGCTGTAATCAAGGAACAATTTCAAAACTAAGGGCAGATAAGATAAGGTGTCGAATTCATTGCTCTATTCAGTGACAGGCGCTGTCCCAACCTTCCCTGTGGAGGTTAAGAATGATTCTAAAGCAGCCTGTGTGAACCGGGTTAGTCAAAAGGCTGCCAACATTGATTTTTCACGGGTTAGGGTCAAAATCCCGACAGTCGAAATCCCGAAAGGTCAAAATCCCG
>KN538397.1:492250-512975 GCA_000797535.1 Trichuris suis | reverse complement strand
TCGGGATTTTGACTTTCGGGATTTTGACCGCCACCGATTTTTCACGAACAACAAATAAAATAAGCTATGCAGTTTGTGAGCAGGAGTAGATATCTTTTGCCAAGGCTAACCTAGTTTCACTTACGGGACTTTTCCAATACGCCGTAACCGTTTTTGACGCCCTTCTTCCATTCACCCACGAATAATGACTCAACCGTTCGTAATGCTCCATGGCCCTCTGGCTTGTTGTCTTCGTAATACCCTTCATATAACGAACCAGATGAGTCCCTTAAAGATACAAGTAAGTATAAAATATTATTCATACAAAGATCGATACTCCATGCTAGCCAAGCCGTTCAGTGAACCATTTCTCCACTGACCTTTAACGCATGTCCATTCATCATTACTAACAGTTTTTAGTTCGCCGAAACTGCAAACGAATTGCCTTAAATGGAACTCAAACTGGGTCATTAGTTACCCTTCCATTTCTCCATTATGAAACCGACCGTTATATGTACGACCGTCTGTCCAGGTCATTTTTCCGCTAATAAAAGTGGCATCCCAAATCATTCGCAAAACAGTTGAACAACCAACCTGCCGTGTGGCTTTCCAAGCAACCATCTACCGCTGTACGTTCTCCCGTTGGAAAAATGAAAGAAACCCGTTCTGTGCAAAGGAGGAACGCAAAGCGAGAAACACTCTGTATACTGGCTTCCCACAAACAAATGCATAGCAGTGTTGAACGTATTAATGAAGTCATTCTTAAAATTTACGCATAACGACAATAAGCAAAAGTTGATTCAGCACCAATGCCAGATGATCAAGGAATTCCACTTCCAGTTCAGTCTCTGGGAGTAACACTTTTACGATATGCCTGTAAAGGCACCGCTGAAATTCAATTCAAAAGTATTCGCAGGCTACTTTGCTCCTTCGCTCGTTGGCACTAACCAAACTAACGGAAATTGAAAACATCTCCACGAAGTCTTCTGAAATAAAGGTGTCAGATTTTCTGAATAAATGTGCGCTTTAAGACAAACCGAAGTTAGGACTATAGAATTGCTAAATACTAAAAGCGTCAAAAAATTGAGCACTCGAGAATTCTCTGTAACGTGAGCAAAATCAAGACGATCATTTCCGCGTTTAAAATGGCCAAATAACAGGGACGATCCTTCTTTGAAACACTCCTAATAAAAACAGGCCAAATGAAAGCAATAAGGTGGGTAAGCGCTTACAAGAAAATTCCACCCCTTATAGGTTGTCCGCAATTTTTGGGTATCGTACGCCTTGTTCTTGTAAAATCGAAACACCTTGCCTATGTTCGACAAGAAATTCGAGATTTCCTTGAAGGATTGGTCGTCCTTTTGCAGCTGTCAAGTAAGCAAATACTTTAAGCACAAATGATAAACCAAGTTACTTGCATGAACTAAAAGAAAACCGGCTTTTCAATTCTAGCCAAAAAAAGAATTTGAATTTAAAAAACGGCGAACACTGGAATCCTACATTTTCCGACTTCCGGAATTGGAAGTTCAGCATACAACATATTCAATTTCCCTTCGAACGTCGAGAAATGAAATTAGTTTCCAACAACAAAGTATCGAAACTTTTACCTCGCAAATTACGAGATGCATCGTACTAAAAAGGATGAAAGGCAGGAAGAAAAGTTCTTCTATGATTCTGCCTATTTTTTCATAAGCAACTGAGTAAACATCGCTGAGACGGCGTACAGATGCTTCGGCATCGCCACTAAAAAAGCAGCATTAGTTTGAGAATGTAGAAAAACGCAGATACCTTATTTGAATCGAGGTAAACAAGCCTGAAGACACCAAAGCTAAATAATCTAGATGCAGAAGCCTCAATGACCTCTGGTATTCGTCCGTCGTAAATGTTCTGAACAGACTTTTTAAACATGCAAATGAATCGGCGGAGTGAAGCAGCGCCCTAAGTAACATATAGCTCTTCATAACGTTTGCACGGTAGGTCTTCAGACTGCGGGAAAAATTTTTCAACAATAGCTTATTATAACTGTCGGCTATGCAGTCTAGAACAAAAAGAAAGTTAACAGAAGCTCACACTTATATACATGCAAGCACCTTCAGTCCAAACCCATTCCAAAATCTTCCTTAACTGCTTCAACAAGTGATTTTGATCCATTAGCGAATACTGAGCTTTACATAAGCAATCAACGGGCAATTTAGAATGATCGTCGAGAAATGCTTTTACGCAGCCTTGGACCAAGGATTCATTGGAAAAATACATGGAAAGCGGAACGACAGACTAAAATGAGAACTTCCCGAATGCGAAGGCTCAAAACAGTGACTTACCGATGGGAATTCAACTCGAACAACAGCCTGACCAAGACCTAAGCTGAAGCATAAAGGGAAAGTAAGCATCTGCACAGTCATGTACTAAAACGCGGAATACGGAAGCGAAACAGCAGAGAATATATTCACTTAGAAGCTCATCTCCCAAAATTTATAAAATAGGTAACAATTGTTAGAACATGAAGACTGCTTCCTGGCAATACTGTTCGTTTGTTAGTTTGACATGCAAAACCAATTCGTTCTTTAAAATTTTGGCTGCTCTCAAGCAATCTGCTCTTATGCGTGCAAAGTCCCATAAGGATGTTTGGCAAACGGAATGACCCGTCACAACGAACAACAAGGAAAGAACCAATGCATGCATGATCTATAAATCTGATTAAGCAAAAACTTTTTCCTCTTTTTGCATCGAGGATAGCGGATCGACGATTACAGGTCAACGCAATGGAAAGCTGTAGAACCATGTTTTCTTCTTCTTACAGACGCGGGACGGTGCGCAAAGTGATTAGCCAGACCTGATGTGCCTTTAAGTCTTCGCTCTGTGATTAAACTGTTAATCATTGGTTGCATTATTGGTACAGTAGACGAGATTTCATATTGCATACTAAACCCCGCGTATGTCACCAAATAGTTTCCGAAGTGTAATCTAGTTAATGGACCGACAAGTTTTGCAGCCTTCAACTCCAGCACAGTAAGAGTTCTTTAGCCCACATGCACACTTTATGTTAACCTATTTAAAATTCACATTATCCTTCATGTTTAGAAACGTCAAATATAAAGTTCCATGGCAGTCTGCGCTGAAGATAAGAGAACTGCTATTACTTTCTGCAGCCGCAAACATAGCACTGCGGGTGCAAATCTTGGCCAATCACTAGCAGAGCAGTAAAATGCGAGCCAGCCGCCAGTTCGATCACTTTTAAGCAAGAACCTGCCTAAGATGAATAACCGTAGGCATGGAAAACAGTATGCAAACACTGCACCTTGAAAATGGTCGGTTCTGCAACATAAAGCCGATCAGACAGTTTTATCTGTCCATCTTCGTTGCTGCCCCAAACGTATGCCTTAACCGTGTGATATTCTTTTCAAAATGGAGGTAGCAATCACAGTGCACTTTACCTCACCCGTACAGCTCAAGGCTACCGTATGAAAAGCTCCAGCATCGACCGATACGATGGCCGCTTCATCCAAAACACTTAATCGCTTTGGTTCAGGCCTAAAATACGCTCCTGCATGCTATTCAAAATAAAATCATTAATACCTATCGTCACAATCTGTACAACCCAGTTGTCCAAACCTATTTAAGCCCCATGTCCATACCTCAGTATTTATGGGAGGATGCTCGTCTCGTGATACGCATGAATCAACCGCAATCGCTTTGGTCTCCTTAGCATTTAAACAGCCGAAAGACGATTCGATAAATGGCGAACTTTCCGATGAACTAATAGATGCGTGGATCAGCTCACGAGACACAAACGACAAACGATTAGCTGCATTTGACAAGTTTGGCATTTCCAACATTTCGAATTTGTCATCCACGGAACTAACACTACAAGTGCTGAATTTTGATACTAATTTGCCTAACAATGAATTGCCAGCTTCATTCCCAGGCTGGTCGAGGAATGTTGTCACTCCATCAGCAGAGGTGAGTTTTATTCCCAAGGGACAGTACCCATTTGGCGGTACTTTCTCCGAACGGCATTCCGACTCACTTTCAGAATAGTCGAATTGAAAGTACCTTTCATTTTTAGTAGCTTCACGCTCGTCAGACCTTGGAGAACGACACGAGCGCATAGATTTCAATTCTGGAAGCTGATGGAGAGTGCCAGTACTTCCTACTGATTTTTCCACTAGGACAACATAATGACCGAAGCCGGATGCAACGGTCAAAACATGGCGACCAAGTAGTTGAGAAACACGGTATGGCACCAAGACAGCAGGCTGACCTTCCGATGGAGTACCCCAAGCCCACAAGGCATTGCTCAAGTCAATGGCAAGGGTTTGGCACCGGCTTATCGACATCTTCTGAACTTCCATTTGACAATGAGATTTGTTACCACAGCAATCATCACATTTTTCATTAGCGCAAATTGTCATCTGGATGCAATATTCAATAGTTAGCTTTAAGTAACACTTGAAAGCAGGAAAGCGCTTAGCAATCTAGCATGTAACTGTATACTAATGAATCGACGGCAAACAAAACGACGCATGTAATTCTTATAAGAGTGCACAATGAAACGCACCTGGACAGGTTCTTTAATGTATTCCTTCAACAAGCCACACTGTCCATGATCAGAACGTCCCCACATCAAAACTTTATGAGAATCAGTTATGACACCAACAGTTCCAAAAGCACAGTAAACAGAAATAACGCGAATAGCAGCAAGTGGACTGTAAAGCGAAGAACGTTCACTTGAATCATCCATTTGGCTACCCTCATTTGTCAACAGTGAGCAGAAAGCGGTGCGATCACATAAGTAAAGGAGGGCAGAGTCATTGTCAAATACTGATGGGACTGTTGCCAAGCATCCCATTTGAAAATTGATTTGGGATGAGCATGCTTGTGCCGGCGCAGCTCCATCTCTCCATAAGTAACACTTCATTGCCGAGAGAGTAGTGCCTTTGGGTTATTCATCAACGTTTAATGGCCGCGCGGAAATGCCAAGCGACAGTGAAGATATCTTGCCTATTTAGCATAATGGTAGTATTCCGTCTTTCTTGACGACTAGCCACTGATGCATCGTACTCTGAAATACGCAAATGTACCGTCATCTGCGTAAATTAATAAAGAGGTTAAAATCAATTACAAAACTCCACTGCAAAATAGCAAAGGTATTAAGGCGACCTGCTCTCAAAATGACGCCAAAAGTCAAGATGAAAAACAGGCAAGAAAAGCAACAAAGAACTAAAGACATAACTATTGAAAGGAAAGAATATGCCATGTTCTTCTCAAGTCTCTACATTTCAACAATATGGTCAAGGCTCAGTGGTTTCATTTCTGAAAACTTGATTTGAAACTCTGGCGGGCTGCCAGAGTTTCAAACCAATCTGAGGGCGGAACAATGCCAATTCCAAGAACTGATTAGTTCTAGAAAAGCTACTACTTGAATTTTCGGAATAGGCTTCCGCCTTACTTTCGTTCACCTGAATAAGCTAACGAAGTAAAACCGAGTAAATAACATAAAACCCAATGCCTATTATTAATGCAAAATAAAAGACATCTTGAAACATAGATTTCACAAACACTAAGTCCCACTTTCAGCTTTCATACGAAGCAGCAACACAACAAGTCGGAAAACGCACTCCTCTTTACCTCTTAGAAAAACTTAAGCTTATATGATAAACACAACATGAAAATATTTAGACCTACTGTATTGTATATAGCTCTTCAAGCAGTACAATAAAACAACAACTAGCTTTACAATTCCAGGTTGACCACTAAACGTTAACTACCTCGCAGAGGCTAGTAACCCACGTAACAAAATTTGCGCTGTCAGTCGCTTCAACAATGGTCCAACTAAGGGCAAAGAATTTTTTGAATGCTCAGTGGCATTTAAATAAGAAGTTTTAAAAATAAATAAAACTGCAAGGCGATACATAACAAACTGACGGTACAACAACCGTGGATATGGCAAAAAAGAAGTCTGCAAAAACTCCAGGCCAAAGTTATTTGAATGAGTTCTGCACCTCAGGTGTCATAAAAGCTAAAGAAACGAACAGATCGAAAAACGCCATACAAAGTACGCGAGAACGCGACGGTCAAACGCAAGTTGTAAATAACTCAAGTGCTTCAAGAAAGAATTCGTTAGAACTACTGATTCAAGAAATTACATGAATAACAGAATAAACATACCTGCAATACTACAGTATACATAAATGATCGACAGGTTATTAGCGCCTGCTATCATGGCTTTGGCCTTTGCTCAAACCTTCCAACCTTCAAGCAGTGTCATGAACAGAATTACTAATGTCGGGAATGTAATTAGAGCAGTTAGAGAAGTAAATGTTTGAAGTATGACGACACTGAGATTGCGACGCAAAGAAATGGGCAGTTCTGGAAGTTCCGAATTAGCGCCGTCTATTCAGTAGTTAAGCTACAAGTTTTCTACTCGCTTTGCACATTCGCATTACAAGAAACGACTGAATTCTTCACGTGACTTTTCCAATTCAATCACTTTCATCTGCATCATATTCCTCCTCACTCAAATATCGTTTCAGTTCTCCTTTGAGTTTACTAGCAGAAATTTCATCCATTGAAAATCTCTCTTCTTGAATTGCAGGTTCTTGATTACTGTATCGGCTTTTGAATTTTTCGGCCCAACTAGAGCTAGCCATGAAATTTGCCACTCCGTTAAGCCTTTTATTAAGATCTAGCGCTTTTCCGTACAGTAATGGGACTGATAACGAAAGTCCACTTAGGCGTTGCTGCACAAAGTACATGTAGAAAGCATGCTCAGTTTCCTTATTTGATAATTTCTTCGTGGCCTTCCGCTCAAAGTCCCAATCTTGTTTAGTCGAATGCGTAGAAGACTTTGTGGTGCTGTTTCCGTTTTCTGATACCAAATATTGTTGAAGTTCCGACTCCATATTCTTCTTCCAAAGAACGTCCTGATTTTCCTCTATCCAAAGCCATCACTACCTCTGACTTTTCTTTTAATGAATGTATCACTTGTTTTCCTTCACTGACATTTTTGGCAACAGAAATTGTTACCGAACAAGTTCAAGTGGAAAATAGCAGATTTCCAGAAATAAGGACAAGAGTAAACGAAGGTATTCAGCAAAACATGCAGTAGTAGAGGAAAGCAAACGGTTGCGGTTTTCAGAGTCTACTTGGTTACTTACTGAATTAAGAAAGCGCTACAACAGCAGCTTCCTTTAGAAACATACTATAACTTAGGAAAAGCCGCTGTATAACAATCAGAGAATAAACAACTCCGTGTTTTAGGCTTTTAAACGTTTTCTGACGGTTTCATAAGCTTTCACTTGACAGCCGATTCAGAAAATCAAGACTCTACTGTACATCTATCCATAGCAGCCGTCAGCTAAGACGCCTTCATGTGGAACATGAAAACACGCTTTTCCATCCAACTGATAGTCTTGGAGATTTCAATTGAAACCATGTTGGTGTGCAAATTCCTGGCGCCTTGGAGCGGTGTGCAACGGCAGCAAATGAAATCGTTTGTTACTTGGCACATTTGGTCTGCCCTTGTCAATAAGGATGTACTTCAAAGCGTTGCATTGACTTTGACCGGTGCAGCTGACAACTATCAATGCTTTCAACCGAATGATTTGCATTGGCAGTTCCTTAAAGCTACATGTTGTTACCTACTGATGACAACTTGCATAAAGCGGCTATTATAGTAGCATTAAGGTATTACGAATTAAGTGGTTTTGGTTGCATAGGTTTCAATGTCTGCACTGCTCCTACCATTTTGGTGGTGTGGCAAATGCGCTTTTCTCTGCCACGAACGACAATGCGCTAAAACATGTACGAGTTACGTCATGGCTGTCAGGTGTCTTTCAGGCAGGTCTAACTATTCAAACGGAATACGAGGTGACCACGTTTGGCCTACTAACACTGAGAACGCTGTTTCATCAGGTCATTTATTGTCTTAATTGTTGACCCACTTGGTAAAGATTTAAAGTTTGAAACGATGGAATTCCCTGCAAAGTTGGTATACAATCCACAGCACATGGACAAGTTCACTTTGCGAAGCATTGGCTTATCGCTTGCCTATATATTTGCCTTCTTCCTCAATACTCGGTCATTTTGCTATAGAATAGCAGCACCGGTATCAAGTCCCTATCAGCAGAATGTGAATTCCCCTAATGCTGTTGGCAACCAGTATGGTGCACCTACGTCTCAGCTTTCGCCATACATGGCAGGTAATAATCAAACGGCCAACTACCGTTAACCAAAAGCCCGATTTCACAGGCGTAAGACAACTACCTAGTGGTTATGGGGGATTTCCCTATCCGTTACAGGAACTTCAAATCAAGCACGACAAGATGGTAATGCAGAACATAGCACCCGATCAGTACGGCCGAGGACCTGACATACCATTAGTTTTTCTGCCGCCAAGACCTCGTAGGGAAGTCCGTCATCTCCTTGAATTAACTGATAGCTAGCTTTCAGCTCCACCGGAGACCAATTATGTCGTTTCTCAACCGTCTGTGCCTCTCGCCCAAAGTCAAGGACTCTCGGCATATCAAGGTCATCCACAGGACAGTGGATTAAAATCACTTCCTTACAAGAAAAGAACCGCCGCTGCAAAGATGCTATAACGCAGCAATCAAAAGCCAACCACTGATCTCGTGACTGCCTTCATTGCATATCCACAATGGTTGTACAGAGTTTACTCATTTTGTTTATCTGAATGCATTTTTTTTAAAATTAAAAACACTTGTTTCTAGCGCCGTATTAATTGCTAAGATGACCTGCTAGTATGTTTTGCATACAATCGCTGTTTTGTCTCGCAATGCAACGTTTAATGAGACTTTGCAGTCAGCTTGATATCCTAAACGAGCAGATCAATTGGAAAAGACTATGTGGCGACTAACTTATCTGTTTAAACATGGAAAGGCTAACATTTAGTCCTAGGACTTCGCTCAGGGTATGTGCTATTGAAGCGGCAATATGATACTGAAAATTCGACAGTATAATCAGAGTAAATGAGGCCGCGACCTGCGTGTACGGCGAGAATGATAACTCTGTTTTTAAATGGAAACAGGTCGCACTTCTTGACAGTTGCAATTGCCAGCGGTTACCGCTCTGGAGCTCGCAAAAGAACGGACAGAAGCCATCAAAGTCATTAACCGCGAACTATTCTGGAAGAATTTTTGCAATAGGGTTCAACAGTGGTCGATTGTTCCGTTTTCTACTCGTTTCTGACCTTTGATTAATTGCTCACGAAAAAACAGAGTCAAAGGTCAGCAGAACTTCTTCCCGCACCAATCCGTACAAGCAACATGCCACTGTAAACGACCTAGGAACGTCCAGGGGGGAGTTCGTGCTTAACTAATATTTACTAAACTAAGGACAAACAGAGAGAAAGATTCCCTGCAATCAAGGCTAAAAAACGGCACATCTACTATTTTATTATCGCTATGCAATCACCTTAATTGCAAAATCGTCTTGAACAAGCTTGCTTAGCAATATGATCAGTGGTCGACGTGCGAAAAAAGAAATCAGAACAATAAAAAGCAGAGTTGCAATCTTAAGGCTACTACGGCAGTTTATCCGATGAGCTGAGCATGAGGGCAAACGTAGAAAGGTCATTGCTGCGACGCATTTACGCAGCCTTCGAAATAGTGTTTACCCCATTGCCAACACTTTAGAAAATGATGGCGATAAGAGATACTATGCAACAAAGGCTGCTTTCTGCTATCAACTTGCGCAATTCCAAACGATACAACTGTTGAAGTAACATCATAACATCAAGCCGAACACATTGTAAAAGAAGCTTAATTCTCAGAGCAATTGTGCATACGAAATCGGCAGTTTTAGTGAAACAGTAAGCTTTCACGGAATCAGACTCCCTTTGCTGCTGCTCGCTGTAAACGTAGCAATATTTGTTGAAGAAACGTAAGTATCAAATACCGCGGATGAACCACATTAAGAAATCGTAACAACAGATGTCAAAATGCTATCCCGAAAGGGGCCAAGATTCGTACATTCTTCAAAAAATGAACACAATACACCTGAAAAAAAGTGTTCAAGTAGCCCACGTGAATCTGCGCAGAATGGAATTTGAGGGAAATGCGGTCATCGCACTGAAAAGAAGACGCAAAGTAGTGCTCATCATGCGTGCTAAACAAGGCACTAAGCAAAAACTGATGTTTTGTAGAGTGCAATAGAATGGATTGCTTCAGTCAAAGTTGCGCGTTCGTCAGCTGAGTGATGATTTGTGCTCTACTTATAACATCCTTTTCGCCGCTGTTTTCTTGAAGCATTTATCGCCGTTGATGTATCCCCCCAGCTTAGTTACGTTAGATTTCCCATTGAAATGAACCTCGTAAGTTAACGTCTTTTATGTTTTGAAACTTCCAGTGATTCTCAAGGGGGCCATATCGCCCCCGTATCCATCGGACTGAAAGGCACTGGTAACCACGCTACCAGGCCGGAGATGCCCCTGAAGTTTTGCTGGGAAGAGTACTGGCAACCTACCCACGCTCTACCTTTTCCCGCAAACTTTTGCAGGTGGCTGGCCAGAGGGAGCATCGACCAATCATATTGGTGGCGGGTGGTGACCCTGAGCTTAAAAAACAGTGATTTAGGTATTACGTACAGCAGGATGATGTGCACCTACAATAAAGGAGGAAACTTACATCCACGCGTCAAGATGCAATTCACTCAACAAAATAATACTACTAGCGAAATTAAAGAAAGAACCGACGTCGGCTTGTCTCCATTTCGTGCCTCTTCAAGACCCACTCGAACTGTCCGAATTTAGGATCGAACGTTCCCTTTTGCACAGCTTTCAAGCGTAAGGTGAAACGAGGGCCAAGTTCTTGAAGAGCCGCCTTTGTACCATTTTTCTTGAACTCATACCTGAAATTACTTCGTTAACGTTTCATTAATAAAAAATAAGCTCGTACTAACTACTGCGAGCAATATGGCAATATTTAAACGGGATACCTACTTTTTTTTGGGTAACCCATTTAACGGAGTCATTTCTTCGTTTATAAACAAAACCTGTGAGTCTGCCACAAAATCCCGAAAGACAATTCGAAAGAGAAGTTCCGAATCACCAAACTTTACTGCTTTGTCCTGTTCCTCACAGTAGCTGTACATCACCTAAGCCTAAACCAAAAACGGAGGACAAGGCAGTGTGTACAGTCCTTATGTTTACGTTTAGGTGGCGCATACTAACTGTAAGCAACAGGAGAAAGAAATCAAGCTTAGTAATTCAAGACTTCTGTCTTTTTGAACGGTATCGAAAACTGGAATACTCTTTCTCAAAAATATATCATGTAACCTCGTAAAACATTTTATTCACTGCAGGCAAGGCAATATCCAACGTTCTGCTCAAGTTAGTTTTGAGCATTTACTAAATAATCAAAACGCTTTTACTCTAAAGTTGAACATAAAAGTCTTGAAACCTTAGTAGGCGATGAAGACAAAATACTCAGAATACTAAGCTGAGCGTTTATCAGATAATCAAAATACTTTGAAACCATTTTCTGCGATAACAGTACCTAATGCTTTTGTCTATGCTTATTCTATAAATAGCAAGCACTTGTCGGTACTTTGTTCACTCGATATCGCAGCTATGCTTTCGGAATAGCTGTGTTCAGTCAGCAGTGAAAAAATGAAAACAAAACACTCGTTTCGAAAACTTCATACTATTTTGATTAAAGAGAATTTTAACAGAGCTTTGTCCCATGCAAAGAACAATTATACATGATGATCAAACTATAACGCAAGAAGACTGAACTCAGGAAAACTGATAATTTGGGTCTAAGCAAGCCATCACCTTCTAGAAGCAGGAAATTCTACTCGATTTTGAAAACAGGGCTTTTGGTAAGAGAGGCGTATACTTTCACGTTGATAAATTTTACAGATACCCCGTTTTTGTACAGTTTTTATTGAACAATATTCTGAAGCGCCCTGTCTTCAACGGAATAAATATTTATCGCCAAACTACTTGATTTTTTCAAATAAACTACAGAATCATATTTACGCTTCGTTACAGAACTACGCATACTCAAAGGTAGGGATGAAACTGCGCGAAACTGCGCTTTCCTTTAAATTTTGTTTACCAGTAAATTCTCAAGATACTATTGGGAAATACAGACTTCCGCCGCTTAATGCCGAGACTCACCAGTGATGGCGAAAAAAGATATAATCACGCTGGCAGTGAAAGGTTACTACACGACGTCCTCGAAAATGTGGATTTTGGGGAAACAGGCAAGCAAACATTCGAGCAATAGTGTGTCCAAGTCGGGTGCTAAAGTTATTCAAAACCAGCTCCGGATTACCAAAAACACGATCTCGTTTGCAGCCCTGCAAAATGGATAAAGATACAAACACTTAATATTAACAACAAGTAACTTAGAAACGACACAACATTTAGGGTTAAGTTGTAAACATGACTTGGTTTGTAACTTCACTAAGCAAATGCAATTAATGATCAATTTATGCAAAATGCTGGCTCAACTTGCAAAAAATAAAACTGCAGATGTATTCAAACACTTTCATCCGGACAGGTTCTAAAAAGCTACCTTAATATCCGTAGGAAACTTTAGACTTTGCAACTTGAAATACGCGGTTGGCCCGTCAGGAAGGTGACACAGCACAATGCCATCTGAAATGCACGTGAATGAAGAACTTGAAAATGAAAATGACTTTTTATTTAAAACGTACTAGGTTGGCGGTTATCTTCGTGCACAATCAGCAAATCCGTGAAGCCTTCATTCTTAGCGCATGTTATTAACTTCTTTAGCGGAACGCTTTTGCGACTGACCATTTTTGCATCGGGAATGCATCGCTGCAACTGATAGCATAACTTCCAGGATAACTAAAACAGAATTTTGATAACAAAGAGAACAACAAGAAAGCGAAGAATAACAAAAGACTTCTCCTCTTCAGATGAAGCTTCGCAACAATTAAAACTGCTACGAGATGTAGAAAAGAAAGTCTCCAACTTTCTGAAAAGGCGTTAACTTACAAGCTTTGCTTTAGGACTCGTTGTTAATAGAACTTTGGGTCGACTAGCCAATTGAAAGTAACTGGCAAATTCGTCAGTATTTTCTTCCAGAATATCCTCAGGGTCATCAGGCTGGACGAAGGTTTCATCGAATTCGCGAGTATTTTCGATTGTCCTTGGCTGTTGAATTGGACAAGCTTCTATCCCATGTTCTTCTCTTATTCGCCTTCGCTGTTCCGCTCGGAGCTTTTTCGCCTAAACGACTAACGGCCAATTCACTGCTTTAAGAACTTCTGGAAAAAAGCACCTTTCGTTTTTCAGCTTTTACCGCTTTTGCCTTCTCACGCCGTTCAGCGCGTACAAGTTTTTGTCCACCGACTGTTAGCTTATTACCCGGCATTTCAAAGCTAAAATGGCAATGTCACTTATGGGACACGCTAACTCAATTCCCTAATAACCACAAACCTACATTTTAGGACAGCTGGAGCTACGCGGACTAAAAATTTGTCTCGAGCGGATACTTGACAGGCATTAAGATTTAATAGCAATTCCTACCAATGCGCACTACGTTGCATGAAGCACGTCAGGCATATCAAACCAAAGCTGTCACATGCTAAAAGGTAAAATTACTCAAACCTCGGCGAACAACGTGGCCAAGCAGAAGGCAGCAAATAACAATTAGAAAACACACAATGTTCCAAGAACTAATACTGCTACAGTATGAATCATGAGGGGACTTGGGAAGGGCGATGCCTTGTTACAACCACTCACAAATAATAAACCAATCTGACAGCAGCGTAAGTCTGAAGTATGCGTACATGAACAAAATTTACTGAAGAATCAATTATTAGACGCGAAGTTGTCGTAACCAAACGCAGGATAAACGGCGCAGACATCAGTTGTACTTGATTATCTCGTCTCCAGTTGAGTGCACAAATCTATTGTATGACCTCTATGATGTTTCCTTGGTCAAAACGAAAAGTGTTTTTTAGAAGGATTAGTACGTATCTTTTTTGTGATACAATTCCTTGGTCTGTAAACAAAGTTTGACGTTCTACTTGAACGCCATTTGTCTTCTAACAGTACGTCGCGGAGGTTTGACGATAAACGGTAACAAGCTTTGACGAAACATCCCCCCGCTCTATGAAGTACATTTTGGTCACTGGTGGGGTGATAAGTGGAATTGGGAAGGGAGTTATTGCAAGCAGTATTGGCGTGGTTGTTCAAGCGCATGGACTCAGAGTTGTACCAATCAAGATTGATCCATACTTGAACATTGATGCCGGCACGTTTTCCCCCTTTGAGCACGGCGAGGTGTTCGTTCTGGACGACGGTGGTGAGGTGGACTTGGATCTTGGCAATTATGAACGCTTTCTTGGAGTAAAACTGACAAAGGAAAACAATATTACGACTGGAAAAATATACATGGATGTCATCCGGCGAGAACGTCAAGGCTGCTATCTAGGAAAGACCGTAGAAGTTGTACCGCACATAACAGACGCCATTCAAGATTGGGTAGCAGAAGTTTCAAAGAGACCAGTGGATGGCTCCGGAATGGCTCCCGATATTTGCATTATCGAATTGGGTGGTACCATCGGCGATATCGAAAGTATGCCTTTTGTGGAAGCGTTTCGTCAGTTTCAGTTCCGCGTGAAGCGCGAGAACTTTGTGACGGTACACGTTAGCCTCGTACCTGAACCAGGCAGCACAGGCGAGCAGAAAACGAAACCTACACAACACAGCGCTCGCGAATTGCGCGGTCAGGGTTTGTATCCTGAAGTTATCGTCTGTCGCAGTCGAACACCATTGCTGTCATCGACCAAAGAAAAGATTTCCCATTTTTGCCACGTGGAACCGGAACAGGTTATTTCAATCCACGATGTGTCGAACATATTCAAGGTAATTTACTTCTTTGTTCAATGTTGCTTCCTGGTAATAGATTTTGGTTTTACATTTTCAATTATGCATAAGGTTGCTGTTTAGCATATTTCATTGTCGCTGTTTTGCATTGGTGTTGTTCAGAGAGCATTTCTAAGTGCATTTGAACTTTTGCAGCCATTTGGGTAATTTACGTTAACATTAATGAATGCAGGATAAATATTGTACTTTGCAAACTTTCCAATTCTTGCTGCAACAGTGTTTTTTGCTTGCTTGATAATTCAATTCTGGGTTTTGTCTCCTGCCGAAACACGTTATAAAGGTTTCTACGACAGCTTGTTTGCAAAAAGTAGAAGTATATGATAACTTGTAATTTTTCCGAATAGTATGAAATACTACTCAGAGCGATCTATGCTTTCTTTTTGTCAAGTAAGCAAGTGTAACCTCGGTGCCCACAAAATGTAGGCCAATTTTGAAAACCACCAAAATAAATTGCTTTTCAATTTACGTGGTCGCTTTGAGTGCTTTGTCAACCTGCTAGTCTCGCACTGTCAGGTGAGGTTCTCATCGCACATCGACATGTTGAATTTGCACAGAAGTGAAAATTTGAAACGAGGTTTATTCCACGATTATTAGCGAGTCGAAAGGAAACGACCTGTATTAGAGACGTTCGTTAAATCGCAATGAAAAATAATTTAATACACTTAGGTAGAATACTTTAACCTATAGGAGGTATGATACGGAATAGTTGGCGTTCAAATCTTTATTCATGAATTTCCGACTTCATTGTTGATGTATCAGGTAGAATGTACGTCGCCTTAACGTCGAGCCAGTTTCGTCTGCTACAGAATCGAAGCGTTAAGGTGAACTGAGGCATTATCGAAATCAGATAAACGGTTCCCACGTAGCAGGTGCGGAGAGTTGTTTCCTTAGCAAAAATTTCAAAATTTAGCCCGGTGTCTTTCTGAATGCACCTACTATGTTAAACCATTTTCCCTATTAATTCAGTGCTGCATTGTAGATACCGCTGATGTTGGCAGAGCAGAACGTGTTCGAATTTTTATTCAATCGTCTCCATTTGAACGTGTCGAAATTTGAAGCGACTGCTTTGAACGATTGGAGACAATTAGCATTGCGCCATGAAAGCGACATGGAGGAAGTAAAAATTGCTCTCGTAGGAAAATACGTAGAATTACGAGATGCTTACGCATCCGTATACAAGGCTCTTGAACACGCGGCTCTTGCGTGCAACAGGCGCATGGTCAGTGTTACTGTCAGCTCAGAGCTGCTGGAAGAATCTGCAGTAATGGCACAACCTGAGAAGCATAAGCAGGCGCTGGAATTGCTGAACAGCGCAGATGGTATTCTTGTGCCCGGTGGTTTTGGAGATCGCGGGATTGAAGGAAAAATCGCTGCTTGTCGCTTTGCGCGTGAGAACAAAAAGCCATTTTTGGGAATATGCCTTGGCATGCAGTGTGCCGTTATCGAATTCGCTAGATCGGTATTGTCACTTAGGGACGCTAATTCCACAGAGTTTAACAAGGACACAAAGCATCCCGTTGTAGTGGACATGCCAGAGCATAATCCCGGCGATATGGGCGGCACAATGCGCGTTGGACTGCGCAAAACTGTTTTCCAAACAAACCGTTCATCAGTAGTGCAGAAGTTATACGGTGGCGTTTCTTCAATCGAAGAAAGACATCGACATCGCTATGAAGTTAACGCCAACTACATCGAACGTTTTGAAAGAAATGGTTTTGACTTTGTTGGGCGAGATGTGAATGGCAATCGAATGGAAGTCTGCGAATTGCGTGGGCATCCATATTATGTAGGAGTTCAGTTTCATCCTGAGTATCTTTCAACTCCGTTAGCACCTAGCCCCCCTTATGTCGGCCTCGTCCTGGCTGCAGTTGAAGAACTGGCTGGCGCTCTCAAAGGAACAGCCGGTTCGCTTCCAGTAAAAGGAGTTCCTATTAATAGCTTCGTTCAGAAGAAGACGCGCTCACCTGTCACGCATCTGTCAGATGTTGTCAATGGCTCTTGCACACTGAGTGACCGTAGTGAGTAATACATTGTAATATGTTTTCAGCGCAAGAAGACATACTTGTTTTTTATTGATTTCTGGGTTATGAGTAATAAACTGGTTGATATTTTTAGCGTTACGTCAAGTTATCTGATGGCGAGATGGCTGCTTAGCGAACCTTTGATAGGATGAAGTGAGACTGTATTGATATTTAATGCGCTTGGTTAATGCTGATTGGCTGTCTACAGAGCCCCGAAAACTGGCGACTTTGTTACTGTGAGCAGCTGTGTGAACGTTCTTTCATATTTCAAAAAGCATGGTTAACGTCTTCAGTATTACAGTAGAAGTGAAGATTCCCGGTCTGTTGCGATCTCATTTCCGCGTATGGATGGAAAAGCAATGGGATCAATGAATAAACAAGTGGCGACTTATTCTAAGCATATCACAAGGTGTCTGGGTAGAACGGTGTCTGACTATCGAGATTACGTCACCTGAATGCTCTATCGATCCCCATCAACTCAACAACACCTCTAAAATTGGTGACGCTTATCTGATCGTCTACTACCTGTATTCCGATTTGTTAGAGATAAAGGCAGTAGGCGAACTGAGCAAAGCGACAAAATGATCCCATGATAACTGCTGACTAATGAATGCGTCCAATAGTTCTGACAAAACGAGTAATATTTTTGATTACATTTACGGTGATGCACTCATTCAATCGCTAGAAACTTTTTACATCACATAGCTTTCAGTGCAAACCGTGCTCCGCCATAAGCGTTTCCTCACAAATACGGTCAACAAAGAAAAGGCAACTATGGGAAAGGTGTGTACTTTAAGGTGGGCAGACAGTTTAATTTTTAATTTCATACAAATTGCGTTAAAAACGAAACTCCTTCTAACGGGTGTGTGGAAAATCATAATGTTGATACGGAAGAACGACCCGTTAAATGTTTAAAGCTTTCGGGAACCGGTAAACCATTTTGCCCTCTTTGAAACTGGAGTGGGGGTGAGACGGATGGAATCGAAGAAGACCTTTAATTGATCAGTGTGCGCTTACGGTCCCGTCGTGAGGATCGGTGAAGAACACTCCCGGAAGCCGCAGCGATGCGCTGAAGACCGGTTCAGTGGACGCGTGGCGCCGGTCTTCCTTTACGCTGCTCTGAATTCCCGACAGAACTAACAGGCATCGATCTGTTGGTTCATAATGGTTGCATGAGCAGTCAGTGCAGGTTTCAACAGTCAGATCTGCAGCGCGTGACCTTTTCCGTTCCGCCTCTTCCTGGTCATACAGGAGCAAGTAGTACCTTAGCTCTTCGACTGTGGACGACAAGCAGACGACGTCCCTCGGAATACTGAACTCAACTCGGTTTCCCAGAGGAACGTAGCGGCCGTTCCATAGAGATATCCCCATCGTCCTACTGGCAGTACCGCCCCTAGCCTTTCTACGCCCCTTGGCTTCCATTCTCCTTCACTGGATTCTCTGGGCGATCCCTGGACGAGGGGTGCCGCGCCCTGTCAGAAACCTTGAGCTACATCGTAAATACAGGCAAAGCGACGTGTGCACTTGATCCACTGGAGTTCAGCCTTTTAGGCATGTTGGCGCACACGTTCATCGTAATGATGTGGAGTAGCCGTCACGTAATTCCACTTTGAGCACTGGTACTACCCAAGGAACCTGACAACGATTGGATATAAAGAAGCAGTGGTGCAGGTGACTGCTTGCCTTCTGTAGGCAGATTTCAACGGAAAAGTTATTGACGTGTCCTTCCTGAACCAGAGTTCAATACTCAATATGATCTGCTTAGGCGCTAAGCTTTAAGCACAAAAATAATGCGATAAAGGGAATCTGAGATCGCGGAAGACACCAGAGCACATAGCTGGTAAGCTTGATTGTAAATACGAAGAAAAAACAGGAACCATAACAATTTGCTTCCGACGAGAACTGGTGACTTTCCAAAGCCATTACAAAGCACCCATTATTCATCGTTATAATTATTATTAGACCTATTAATCTTGAGGTAGTTACAGAAATAGATGATTAACTCAGCACTGTGCACTGCCTGCAGCATGGTTCGTCCACTCGTCAATCCAGTTTCTGTTTTCATTTCAAAACTACGAAGCACGCATAAGTAACAATAAATCTGAATCTATTAAGAATAGAACATTTCTGCAAAACCACATCCTCTCGGTACGACCCGTACAGCATATGAACTTACAAAGCTTTTAGTTATCGTGCCCATGGAGCTGATGTAGAAGCAAACGGAATAATTCAGCTTCCAAACAGATTAATACGAATTAAGCGAACATTTGCAAAATCACTTGGGCATTCTGATAAATATTACATGACTGTATAAGAATGAAAATATCATCAAAAGGCACCCGTTAATGATATTCTAGTGTCCCATGAGCACAGACTGCAACAGTGATAGCGCTTGCTCCATCAGGTCATAGAAAATATTGAGAATCGATCCGCTGGGCTTATATGATGAGAGTAGAACAGGGAAGGTCGGATTTGACCTAAGTGAAGTTACCAGTGAGGGGAAATCGAATACTTTCGCCGTATGGACCGATGAAAATAGGAAAAAAGCCAAGGAGGCTACCGGAGCAACATTCAGCGACTTTAGATAGCGCATACCGAGTCCCATGCTATGGACAAACGTATTGTAGAATGGAAGCTTGCGGTAGACAGGATCCAAAACACTAAGCAAATTTTGAACACTTGTAACTCGAGAGTACAACGGATCTGAATTCAGCATATGATAAACTGTAAATTTGCAGACTGATCATGTTGAGCAATGCGTTTATTTCGAGCTTTGCGGAGTTCAGGGTCCGTCACTGGTTTTACCACCTCAGACGGACGCAGCTTTAATGGAACAGCTGCTCGTACAAAATAGCCGTACCTGTGAGCAGTGACTTCAAGTCCCAAACTGCTCCCCATCTTAGGAGCGGTATGTTGCCTCTTTGATAGTATTCTCCGCTACTTCCTTACTGTAAACCATTGGCAGACTGGTGGGTAAGTGGAAACCGCGGTGCGGAATTGGTTCCGTCTCTTCCAGGAAACAGACAACGTGCAGGTCCAAACGGATTATCATTAACAGGTGGAACGTGATATTCATAACTTCTTCCATCTTAAACTTCCAACTTTCAAAGTAGTTCATTCATGGCCGTCGTCTTAACGAATACTGCTATTATTAATAGTAACACAAGGGAGGTTAGCATACCATCCCCTTCGTCACCCCCTTGGCTTCCATCGACCCGGAAGACCGAAATCGCCAATCACCTACTGGGGGCGATATTGCTTCCCTTGGTAAACACTGGTATAGAGGAACACCACTCTGTTGAAGCAGAAGCTTTAACTAAAGCTTCCTCTGAAAAGGAGCTAACAAAATCACGTATCGTAGATGCAGTCGCGAACAGAACAGTCAATTTCCTGGCAGCGAAACGTGTGAAATTTCTCTTTTCACTGATGACGAGGCACTGACTCCTTCATAGCTCTGAGTACGCACTCCGTGCATACAAATGAAACTTCTCGATTTTAAACAGTCCACGCCCGAACAAAGAAAGCAATAAATCTATTTGAAGCTGTTAAAAGAAACTGTGCATTCCATGAAGTTTGGATTATTGATAGGAGCACTGAAGCCGTCTGTTCATAGGAAACTGTGTTGCAGCTTCAATATGGTAGACTTTTCGCTCTGTCCGCGCAGTTGAAACATGAGTTAAAGCCAACTGCTATCAGCAAGTCACGTAAGTTTCAATCACGCATCCATCGCAGATGAATGCTCCTTCCAGTACGAGTATCAGTCCCAAGTAATCAGAAGACTTTTCCTTAAATATTACATCTAACAAGGTACTCTGAAAGCTGAGTTAGGTTATTCTACGCC
>KN538397.1:443640-465002 GCA_000797535.1 Trichuris suis | reverse complement strand
ACCCACGAGAGCAGGAAGGCACGCTTCCGATTGTCAGAGACCACCCTATGAGCTTCAAAGTGCTGTCCGAGGCGAGCGAAGTAGACGTCCCAGGTCTCTTTCGTCCTGTCAAAGGGTGGGAAGCTGGGGACGGAAGCCTTGGCCGTTGGCGCTTCGCGGAGAGAGTTTTGTGAGAGGCTGGTTATCAACGCTGCCATTGTCCTCTGCTGTTCTGAGAGCGCGGCTAGGAGTTCCGCCATCTGAGATGAATCCGACATCCTCGTCGCCAATATGTTATGTCTGAGGCCCAGCAAAACGTTTACTACCGTAACGAGAACACAACTGTAACGCAAGCACAACCGCACGAAGGGAACACAACAACAACAAGCGACTACTCGCACCGTCTGTAGGTCATTTACGTGGCAGCTGCCTTGCAACGAACCTGCATACTAAGTGATGCTCAGGCGGGTCCAACACTTCAGTATAACTAATACCAGAGAGAAAAATACTTAGCCTATACATCAACAGTGTAAATTTTACTCATGATTAAACTGTTACGCGCTGTGGCGGTAACAGTGCGACCAAAAAATCATTCTCATCAATGAAATGAAGCGAAGTCCTTCATTCCGGTTGCCAATGAAAATAGACCCGGGTCTTTTTCTACATTAAAAATGTCATAAGTACTTACGTCCCCACTGAATTCTTCCAACGAATCAATCGCTTGCGCAGGAAATCTATGCTAGATGGGTTCTTATTTTTTCGTATAGGAGGCAGAACAGATCAACCTTACTGCATACGCAATAGCAGGTCTCCTATACACTCAACGGCTCTATCACGAAGCAAAAATGTCGCTACGTGGAAGCTTCATGAATACCTCCAGTAAAGAGTTTCGCTGCGTCGACTCACCTGAGCAGGATAACGCACCTCGTTACCATCGAATCGTATAGGAGCGATGGAACGATAAAGACGCATAGTAAATACATGCGGCAACGTTGAGCGTAATGAATGGAGTGAACAATACTTTGACGTAAGGATTTGAAGCAGACACGTTTAAAGCATATGTTTCGTTTCACGTGAACAAGCAGCGATTGAGCTTGTGTGACAACTGGTAATGAAAATAACTGTAGCTTTAATCGCCTAAACTTGCGTGAAGCAAATGCATTCCGCCTACTAAACGTCACGGCAGTGAAAGCTGTGCATTTCAGCTACGTCTTGCAAATCAATTCTTTCGCATCAAAAGATGACTAGATCCAACTGTGCGCACCTGAATGAACAAGCAAGGTTTTAAGGCATGTGAAATTGAAGCATTACTGCTCGCGCAGGATCATCATGCTGTCTATTTGAACCATGGAGTTAAGCAGTGTTGCGCAAAATTCGGGCTTCAGATAAATAAGAACGGATGATGTAAGTTACAGAATACTAATGTTTACATGGGATTACCCTAACCTGACTATATTTATACAGTCGCAGTTTCAAATCGAATAACCTGTGGCTGATTGCTTAACACCAGTCATTAAAGTTCATTGGCTTGGTTTTGCAATTTTGATATAAACGCTACGTGACTAACTGGGTTTATTAGGTCTTACCGTTTGCTCTTGCCACTTATTTACTCCTACTCATCAGTTCATTGACAGGTTGTCTCAGCAAAGCCACCGTATCGTCGAATGTTATAAGGTTGTTATGCTGCCTTTGCGAAATAAATGAGGTTGGATGCTCAATTTCGTCTTTTCATTGTCTGTTTCGTCGGGTCCTTCTTGTTAATATTCTTCGCATACGTTGGCGGTAAGCTTTTCTTGCATGAAGAATATTGCTCATCCAGTCGCTTTGTGGTAGTTGGTAGTATGGCATTTTAAAATCGACTCCTTTAGGTGTGCTTAGCCAGTTGAATGACGATTCACACCCTCCAGTCCTATTCGTAAGTGGGATATCAATTAGTTTTTTTGCAATATTGTCGACTTCTTAAGGCAAATATAAATAAAAGTAATGAAGGGCCTCATTCAACAGATCCACATTCGAGTGACATTATCGAGCCGCCGAAACCTAACCCGCTCCTGAGCCAGGAGCCTTTCATCAAGTAAGCGAAGACCTGTCAGTTTGCATACTGTGTTGTGTAAACTCCGTGGATGTAAATGTTCACCTCTTTTCTGACGCTTTCCGTTTAAGCGTCATCAATGACCTAGAAGTGATAAAGAAAACGTTAAAGTCGCAGGACATTCAGTTAGAGAGATTTAGAGCAATTTTGGCTGATAAAAGGTGGGCTTCACTGCTAACTGTACCTTTGACCTCAATCACTCTATTCAGCTTTATGAAGCAAAAGAACCAAGAGAGGTTTCAATTTAGTCGATACCCACGTATGAAGTATCGGCCACCTGACGAAAGGAAACGCATTCTGGTACGTTGTGTCAATGTTATTTGTAATCACAGTTCCGTAGAGTCCACGTGACACTATAGTATCAGTGTATGTACGGCTGCTACTGGCTGTCAGCAATTGTTATGCCTGAGTTGAATTAGTTAGAAAACTAGAAACTGTTAGTACGTTGTTCTCAAGGATGTTTGTGCTTGTTCGCAAGTATCCCGGCGTTGGAAGATCGAAAGAACGCAAAAGAACTTTTCCTTTTCCATTCCTTTATGTTACCAGGTCTTTGTACGTGTGGCTGAGCAGTACGACTTGAATCTGTAAACAAGCTCGCTGCTGTGTAGGTACATAGCACTTTAACTAGGAAGAAAAGCATTCAGTTCAAAAAATCTGTCCGTGCTGTTTTTTGCGCAGCCTTTAGCTTGCAAGTAGATTTTCGCATTAAATCTAATTTACGTACATTGGGTTGAATGAGTTGTTGATAGATAGAAGTGGTTGTTTATGCTGCTCACGCTAGCAGCTCAGTTCATGAATAGGTGACCATCAGATTAAACGAAGGTTAGAGTACTCTAAGCTGATTCATCCACCTGAATCAAGTAGTTCATATCATGATGAATTAGTTTTGAACTTTCCTTCTCTTCTCTGACAGAAGTACTACCAGCAGGCGTGATGACAGCAGTATGCATCGCATTGTATGCTACTCAAGGGCAGACTCGACAGGGACATACGTTGTTTGGCGAGGCGGAGGTGCATCTCCGCGGAGAACGAAATTGGTTATAAACTGGTGCTACCGTAAAATAAACTCCACCTTGAAAATTTGTGAACCCATTGCAAAATGCTCTGTATTATTATTGTTGGCATTTTTGCAGGTCACCGGTGGCTCCGGGTTTGTGGGATCTCATTTGATTGACTATCTCATGAAGGATGGCCACGAAGTGATCTGCTTGGACAACTATTTTACGGGAAAGAAGCAAAATGTTGAGCAGTGGTTAGGTCATCCCAATTTTGAACTTCTCAGGCATGACATTGTGAATCCCATTTATCTGGAGGTTGATCGTATTTATCACCTCGCTTCTCCGGCCTCTCCTCCACATTACATGTATAACCCAGTTAAAACTATAAAAACAAACACTATGGGCACCATAAATGTTTTGGGTTTGGCGAGAAGAACGAAAGCCCGGGTCTTGCTAGCTTCTACGTCTGAAGTGTACGGTGATCCAACGGAACATCCACAGTCTGAAAGCTACTGGGGTAATGTGAATCCTGTTGGACCGCGTTCCTGCTATGACGAAGGCAAACGGGTTGCAGAAGCTTTAATGGTTGCCTATCATAAGCAGGTAGTACGTAAGAATTAGTTCAGCTATTTCAAATTTGTTTACGTAGGAGCAAGTTGATATCCGGATAGCCCGAATATTCAATACCTTTGGTCCAAGGATGAGCATGAATGATGGTCGCGTAGTTAGCAATTTCATATCTCAAGCATTGCAGAATCGCTCGATCACCGTATATGGTTATTTTGCTTGTTTCTACCTTCATACAGTTTCATGTCAGGTTTATGGCACTGGAAACCACACACGTTCCTTTCAGTACATCTCTGATCTTGTTGACGGTTTGGTAGCTCTGATGGAAAGCAATGTAACAGAACCGGTAAACTTGGGAAATCCGGACGAAAGAACTATTTTAGAATTTGCACTTGTTGTGCAAAATGTAACTGGTAAGGTTGCTTACTTGCTCTACCAGAAGGGTGGGCGGCGAGTCTCTTCGTTGAATCAATGATTCTTAAATGAATCTAACTAGTTTTCTAAAGTTCATGGAAAAAGTTGTTTTCATTCATCTGTGCTATACTTATGTTAATAAGTATGGCACAAACGTGATTTGCTTGAATTTTATTGCGTAAAGTTTGTTAACATAAAGTTTTGTGAATGTTATCGCAGTCTTCGCGGGATCAGTTGGCATATACGCATTCAGTGATACGCAAAGCTATGTTTAAGCTAGGACAAGTAAACATGAGTTAAGCATCTGCTGCTAACCGCAATTTCAAGTCAGCAAGCAAATCGAGTTTCCTGATACGGCATTCATATGCTTTCCGTTATTCGCTTTGATGCCCGCTTAAAGAATCAAAGTTTCCGTAATACGTTTTATCGCCTACCAACATTGCTAAGGCAATGGGTAACTTCGGAAGCTTTGTGTTAACAATGTGTTAAGCCGCGCCTTTCACGGAGCAAGCGTTCGCAGTTCACATGCAATTTTCCTTCTGCGCCTTTACTTGTTCCGTTGCAGGCTGCAACTGTGACATTGTTTTTCAAGAATCTCCTGTCGATGACCCGCGACAACGTCGACCGGATATATCACGTGCCTGGAAGCTGTTAAATTGGAAACCGAAAGTATGTTACTCCTTGTCGATACTTGCAGTGCAGTTTGAAAACGTTTCAGGTTTCACTTAATGACGGCCTTAAGATGACCATACAATATTTCAACGAAATATTCTCCAAGAAGGCAGCATGAAACGAGCTGTCTATCTTAATTCGCTGGCTACACGAGATATTGTTCAGGCGCGTTGTTGTTGTTGTTGCTCCATTCATTGCGCCATGCAAATATGTTTTTAAATAAACAGCCCTACGCGGTCAGTTAAACTGGTGACAAAGACTTTGCGTTTAAAAAGAGCACCAACATTGCCGTAACTAACCGCTAGAACATTGTCGCGTGCTTTCAAAATGCTTTTCTTTGGGCTTGTAAATGAAAACTGTTCAGCCATTGCGGCCATGTAAAATTCTTGGCTCACGTGAACTTCACCTGCCGTTTTTTCTTATCAGTCGATTTCGATTTAGGTTACTGCTCCGTGTCACCTACTCTGTCAGAACAGCGGCTGCTTTGAACAGTGCTGAAACTTCCCTAATGGCACAAGACTGCGGTATCAAAAATTTCCATTATTTTTCAAACTCTTCTGGCCAAGTGGGACGCAGCTTCATAATAACATTACGACGCTGAACCTGGAAACTTGTTGTCAAAGATTTGTGGCTAAGTTTTCCTGGCTCAAAATTTCTTCCTGACCATGCATTGCAAGTGAAAAAGTCTAATGCAACGCTTTTGCTACATGCTACTGTTAATATTAATATAATGGAATGTGTTTACCTTATTTTCTTATTAAGTCGTGTCATCCATCAGAAGGTGTATGAAAGAAAGAAATTATACATCCAGCATGCATGCTCAGTTGTTCAGCCGCTAACCAACGGCAGCTGAACTGACTGTGCGGCAAGAGATGTTTACACACTTTGTTCTCAAAGTAAATGTAGCTTTTTATTCTCAGTTTCTCTGTCTCTGATGCTAGGACAGCAGTACGTAATCTATTGTCCGGAATGTACTCAGGATCTTCTTTGATTTAATAAACTTCACGGCAGAATCACGTTAAACCTGTTTTTCGTTACTAAAGTCAAAGTAGCGGTATTTTCGGGATTCACCAGATTCTGTTGCCATCAGCATCTATGGCTTTTACATGGGGGCTTCGTTTTCAACAGCGAGCGTGTTACTCTTGGCTGCTCCTAGCTGTCCCATACTATTTCCCAACAGGAACACCACATGAAGTCATGTAGGAAACCCTTGTGACGTCGACGCTTAAAAATATTCTAGATTTGGAAGCACTCCAGTTTTCGGAATTCTGGACAAAGTATGTTGTACTCCATTATTTAGCTTCGTCCACTCAAAATGCCGCTGAGCTCTAGTATGCTAGTTCGCGTCGCAGTATCACAGAATTGCAAGTTACAGTCAAATAGCTATCAAAAACGCGACTGAGGCTAATCAGTCGATAACGGCCAGTGCTTTTGTATGACTATGCACGGCAGCATGTTTCATCAAAGAGGAGCCAATATTCTCACTCATTTGCCAAATTCTCAGCAAGTGCCCCCACCGATTACCGCCTTTTCTTAGCCTTCGCGGCGTTCATACGCCAGAAAATGTATGTAAATCAACAGGCTTTCAAAGATTATTCCCGAAAGTTAATCAACCGTCGCTCAAGCGGTTTTTACAGGAATTCAATCCAGTTGCACGCCAAATGTTGGCAATAACGCGCTCTTTCCAGATGATTTGGAATTGCAGCATTAATGCGCATTCTGCTGAGCTTTTACTTGCTTTCTTGCTCCCTAATTTGCAGTTAGTGATGTACGTCACGCCGCGTTGCAACTGAATTAACTTGCTTTGTCAAGGTCAGAAATGTCCAAGAGAAACTTGAAAAGTCACCTTGAACAAAAATTGAAAAACTGCAAAAAGCGCTGCGCAATGAACATTAATTCAATTAGTCATTCGACAAAGTCAAATTTTGCCACCGGCTAATATTACCACCGGTTCACCGAAGAAGTTTTCAAAGACGTTCGGCAGTTCCCGCTGAGCAGAAGGAAGCACACGCTTCGATAACGAACAAAAACCATAGAATGAGTAATTATGTTCAGCACTACTCCACCATGTTTCGTGATTCTGTTTACTTGAGCTGCGTAGTGCACCCAAACTTCTGAAAAACGGCCCCTTTACGTTGATGGCTTGCTGTTAACGGAAATAAAAATTATTTGCAGTTTTTACCCAGCGACGACTGGCCCTAACTAGTATAGGCGATGTCTTGCGTCATCTCAAACTTGCTTTAACTTCAATATAAGTCTGTTCTTGAGTTAGTGTCACCAGCCAGTCCGTGCGCTCTATACTCCTGCAGAAAGTCTTACAGGTTAGATTTTCTAATTTCCTTCGCTGTTCACCTGGTATGACGGCGTATTTGTTTTCACTTTGTGCACCTGCTGCATCAACATGCTTATTGGGCTTTCACTTGCTGCCACGTTTTGCTAGCTTTCCATATTTAGCGGAGAATGGTCTGAACAGCTAGTAAAGATAAAGGCAGTTCATATACTGGTAGTTCTCGTATAACGCGAGAGTTGGTTCCTGCAAAATCCTCGAAAATCCAGCGTTATATGAAATCGCGTTATAAAAAAGCGTAAAGTAAGCATGTTTACTTGTACACAACAATGGTGAAAAATCATAAATAAGCTGCATTGAAAAAGGAATATACTGTGTCTACACTATTTATTCAACCGTTAGGCACGCGGAGGTATAGATCCTCTTGCACATGATCTGAATAACATGTTCTTTCCTTTTATGGCAGTGCTCTGTTAAGGGGTAGCTTTCTTTATCGTGAATACAGTTCAAATTGGCTTTCAGGAGCGACATGCTTGCGGCTTTAGCTTATGGAAAGCGCACCTCTCAGTTCTAAAATAAATGACCCCGTAAGCAAAAAGGAGTGGAGGTCCATTGGACTCACTTCTTTTGTCTCACTGTCCTTAGTTACAGGCCAGCTGAGGTCATGTTAGACGTAGAAAGCAGCGCTTCGTCGTCCTCACAATGTTTCCTCATCGCAGTAAAATAGAATTCGAGCTTCCTTTGTTTCGCACATGCTCCTCTTTCGTACTTGTATGGCTCCAAGCTAGCACAGACACCTTTTTCTGCCATCCTGCTGCGTTCTACATTACAGTTGTTGTTTTCGAGCCATCGTAACCGCTGCTCAATAGTTTCTAAAGCAGCATGCGATAGCTCAGCAAAGACTAGCTGTCGCGAAGGAGCTTCCTGATTTTCATCATCACCTGCTTCTTCTCTTCCTTCTGCTTCCCCTGAAGCACAAGGTTTCTGCAGCTCTGAGGTCGTCAGCTCATCTGGCTGACGGTGAAAAACTCTTCAACGCCCTGGTATTCCCTTTGTACAAAGCCTAGCATCTTTGCTAATAGAACACAGCTTTCAACATTTTCGGATACTTGAGCAGAAGACATATACTCTTGAAAATCGCGGACCATATCTGGGATACGTTTCCGCCAAACACAATGAAAGCACTGTTTAGACACGTCATTCAAAGCTTCTACGATGTTGTTAATGGCCGTTCTCGGGTTATAGCTTCTGATACGAATGAAAACGTTTTTGTCACAGTAGAACGACTGCTTCGGTTGTGCTTGACTGAACAGCGCGCATAAGATGAAAATGAGGCCAGTGTTCACTCTCGTCGGATGAAAAGTACAGGGAGACTTTTTCTTATGTGCGCGCTTTCCAGCCCGCAAAGTCGCTTACGAGCGAAAAAACAGGATCGCGTTATGTGAGAAAGTGCTACGATTTCAAAATCGCGTATGAGCGAAAACGCCCTATATGAACATGCGTTATACGAGGACCATCCGCAGTTGTAAATCGCTCGACTTTCGTGTAGCAACCGCAGGATTTTCAATTAATATAAATTGGCAGCACAATTAATTTTCAGTTTTTTTTTCAATCAATTTTTTCCGTAATAAATAGCAATATGAAATTGGCAGCACAGAAAAAATTATGTGTATGTTCATTTGAACATTTTAGGGACGGTTTCAAACGATGAAGCTGCTTATATCTGCAATTGCTTTCTTTGTGGCACTGAGTAAGTTAATGAAACGTTTCACAATTCAACGTTATTTCTCTGAAGTTCGGTAGCTGTGTATTTGTACCTGTGCAGAGTAAAACCATATATTGCATCAGTGATTAACTTATGAATGTATCTTAACACGGCGTAAAAGAGTAATGCCCGGGTCAGCGAGTTCAATATGTCAACGGTCTGTAACATTCGTAAGCCATTATTAATCTAACGCCCGTTTACCGCCGAATTTTCGGCACTGCTCCCTTAAATCCGGTTTGTAGCATTTCAAGAGCTCCTAAATAGCTTTTGGTTACAGTAAAACTGGTTTCAGTGGACTTCTTGTAAATAAGATTCTAATCGCTTATGGCAATGAGTTTTGCTTCAGACGTGAGCCAAATTAATTACATCTGAAAAATGCTTCAGCATTTTGTAACGCCTTAATTGACCGCTTCGGAAACAACTTTTTGTAAAGATATTGTTGCATTTTGTGTTCTTTGTACGGGAAGAAATCTACATAATGGAGCACAGATGACAAAAGTTATCATTTGTGCTCTAATGAGCATTTTTTCCTCGCGTACAAACCACGTGAGATTAACTGACTGCTGATAAAATTTGTACGGTCTTATTCATACAGAACTAAAACTCAGCAAAGTGTGCCAATTAGCGCAGAAGTGCCACCGTGTCAGTGTTGTATATTCAAGCTTCTTTCTTTCCTTGCGTACAACAGTTGCAAGAAATGTTGAGATAAGGAAGCCACGTAGTCTTGTGCAGCTCCAGCCTTCATACAATATGCAAAGAAACTGTTCTTCTAATTTAAAACTGCGAAGGAGCGTCGAAAAATGTCAGTAGAAAATTATTAAAAATTAATGTTACAATAACCTTGATGAATTTCTTACCAAGACAAAGCTTTTAAACTTTAGATTATTTGTGCTAACTTCCAGGGCGCATTTTGCAATTCCACTGCTTTTAGCTTCAGCAGAACAGCAGTGCGGCCCAGACGAAGAGTTTCAAAGGTGTGGTTCAGCGTGCCCGCTAACTTGCGAGGATGTGAAGAATCCGAACCGAAATAAAGTCTGCACCCGTCAGTGCGTGCCAGGATGCGTTTGCAAGGAGGGTTATGCTCTGAATGCTGCTAAAGTTTGTGTTCCTAAGAGTAGCTGCTGATGTCGTCATCCTGCACCGCTTTTTCTATTAGCTGCTTGTGTGAAGCTGTCAGTTCTTTGAAGTTATAGGCTGATTTAGCGAACTCCTTTATCCAAGAATAAGGTGAAGTCCTTTATGCCCCATGCAGCAGCTGATTTCTAAATGGGAATAGGTCAGCATATCAAATAAAAATAAGACAAAATATATACACAGGATAAATTAAGATCGAAAGCAATTTGTAACCTCTGTCATAGTACTCTACAACGAAAGAAGTGGCTACGATGGTGATAGCGAAAATTTTTTCGTCTGTAACGCTTATCCTATTTTCAACTTGTACAGCATTTCCTGAGTGAAGACCAGTTCAACTGTGCAAATGCCACTGATCGTCGCTTCCTTTAATTTTTCTTCAGCAGCGCATGAGAAGCAATTGTCGCACCGGGAAAAGCGTTTCCTAATGGGAATGACCATACTGAACAAGCGAATAATACGCAGTATTTTGAACGATATTGATTTTGAAAGGATGTTACCTTAACCCTTATCTAACCTTGAAGAGATATAATTTACGTCAGCGTTACTTGTATGACACAGCATCAGTGGCAGCTTGCTTATAAAGCTGACACAAGTATTTTGAGCTCCCGTAGACCAATGATTCTGAAGGGGCAATACAGCCCCTGGGACCCCAAGGCAGGGGCATCCGCTTAGCTTCCGAGTCGGCGAGTCAGGCAGTGAGGTTGCTAAGAAAAAGCAGCTATGGAAAGTGCAGCAATCAGCCCGGGTGTGTAGAAGGTAGGAAAAACGATGAGAAGAAGTGAAGGCTCCATTTTGCGACATCCCCTACCTGTGCACCACCTTTTCTCGACAATTTTATTAGTGGTCAGGAGATAGCATGGAGCACAGGGAGCGATGACGAGCCTGGCTTTGGGAAATACTGAAAAGGTGATGTTCAGCGCTGTCCATGGAAGCAAACGCTACACCTAAACGTGTTAAGATAAAAGCACTTCTGCATGCTTCTTGACCATTGGGAACGTGTGGCGAAGGCTTAGACGGATCGCGTTTTTAAGCTACAGAATGCAGTACTCTAACAGAAGTCGATGAAGTTGGAAAGTTAAAGGGTAAGCCTTATTTTGCCTTTCTGTGCCCATTTCACTGTTTTCCAGAATAGCGTATCTAAGAAGTTAATTGCGCGACATTCACGCTTATATACCAGGTCACTGTGATAAGTTATAAGCATTAAGTACACATTTGGTTCATATGATTTTAAAAGTACTAATAACAAGCTAGTATGGGGACTGAAAAATATTGTAATATTGCCGCTGTATCATTTTTTAGGAACGACCCATCGTAGAATGTATTTCATTACGGAGCTTTCTAGCGCAGCCTTATCCGTCTTCAGCAGGGATCAGTCCATCTGTGATTGGGCAGATGCTGAAGGCAGAACGAATTTGCTCTCGAAAGCTCTGCCAAGGCCTTATGAAATCTGCATGAGGTTCTTTCCACAAGAGAAAAAGTGTGAAAACACGCATTCGTTATGAAGGGCGACATTTTCAACACTGCTGTCGCCTGGTATTTTGTTGATAAAGACAGAAGGACTTAGGGCAGTCTTTGCCAAGAGAGCGACCGAATTTGCAGCAAGCGATAGAACAGTGATTGGCATGGAGGATAAACGCCAAGGGAGAGCTGGTGGGATAATAGACCAGGCAATATAGCTTGTGAACGTCAGACTGAAGGGCACTGGAAAAGTTACTACTCGGTCGAGGACCTTCCTACGTAGTCCTTTTTTCCACCGAAATTCTTCTGGCCCGTATGGTATTCCCTGACAAGATTTTCAGGCATCAGGGGTACGATTAGCTTAGTGCGCGATGGCGACCCTGGACTTGACAAACATATCCTTAAGGGAAGTAAATAATTAAATTACTCCATGAGCTTCCAATAAACGATGCTCATTCACTCTTTTAAATAATACTCTCACCCTTTCACCATTCAATTGAGAGAGAGAGAGAGAGTGCTACCTTTATTTCACCGCTAAGGACGGGTGACGACGACGACCCGAAAGCTTCGGTTTATTGGCATTGAATGGTGAACAGGATAACCGTACAATAAAACGTTTTACCATGAAAACATACGGACCCGTTAAGAAGAACTTTCTCTTCAATACTCTCACCCTCCGCATAAATTTATGCTCAGGTACAGTTGCCACTCCTTATTGCACTTTAAAGCGCATGTCTAAATTCTTTAAATACTTCTGAACTAAACCATTAGTGCATCCAAACGAGCAAGCACACGATCTTCTACTTTAACATGTACTGCACAAAAGAACTTGTCGAAGAAACTGACGCGCTTTTATAGCGACAGATTATGTTCCTAGGCAATGTTCTAGTGTGCAGTTTGAAAGAGAGTCTTAGTTGAATTAATGGAACGCTTAAAAATTTCTGCGCTATATCCAGAAGCCAAAGGTCGCCGGGTCATAATTATGCGTCATGGGGAAAGGGTAGACGAAGTGGACCCTCAGTGGGTTGAAAAATCATTTAAAACTGGCAAATACGAACGATATAACTTGAATATGCCTCTCACAGCACCCTTTCGAGCGGAAAACCTTATTGATTCAAAAATTGATTGGTCTGCAGATCCTGGTTTGTCTACCATTGGGCACTGGACAGCTTCGCTAATGGGCATGAAGCTCTCAAAGCTGAAAGTACAGATTGATCAGGTGTTTTGTTCACCTGCAATGCGATGCGTCCAAACGGCTAGTCGAGTTATTGAAGGCTATGAATCTTTACCTCATGCAGTAAACTTAAAAATACAAATCGAGCAAGGTTTGTATGAATGGGGTTATGGTCGAGGTTACCCGTTACCTCGTTTTGTGGAGCCTAAGCTTCTTGCAGAAGGAGGAACACCAATTGATATATACTACAAAAGTGCGATAAGTAGCAACGACATTTCACCGGAAGAAACATATGCAGACTTCAATCGGCGCTCCTTCAATGTAATGGACGCCATCGTAAAACAAATGTTCCGTAAGTCATCAGCGCTTATTGTAACGCATGCGCCTCTCTTCGATGCCTTTAATTTATTTATTGGAAAATCGCCGAAGAATTTGGAAGATTGGTGTACGAGGGTGCAACGAACTCCTCACCTCTTTATGATTACGTATGAAGAAACGCGGAAGGGCAAATGGTGTCCAATTAAACCTCCCATTGGGACGTTTTGTCACGCGGAGAATGGAAAATTCTCATACAAAATGCTTAAGAAGTTGTAATGTGTTCACTTAGCTATCATTGAGCTACTCATTTGTCCATTAGTGCTGCGTCAAGAACAGAAATATACAATAGTGCGATTTACTTCCACAGCCTATAAATAAACTCTTGCACAAGCAGACAAAAACCAACAGCTGGTTAATAGCATTTTAAGAACTGTGCATTATGAGGCTGATTAGAATGGCCAACTCTGCTAACAGCTCGTAGTAAATGCGTGCGCAGCTAATGACCTCTTTCCCTAACGAAAAGCTAAGACAAGGACAAAACAGAGCACAGCGTATTGCAGCATCCATTCAAGATTTAAAATTCTGTTCCTCTCCTGCTACCTGAAGACTTAAAGACTTACAGGAAAACGTCTACTGTACTCCATGAGAAAAAGCTTGCGTCATATGCGATACTTAGGGTTGCACTTTTGAGTGGGCAAGAAAGGCACCATAAACAGTCGTTTTTATGTTACCAATAATAACAGCCGCTATATATGCTCTTCACTATGAGCCGGCAGTTTTATCGAGTTCTAGGATTAAACAGTTGCTGAAACAACCGTCGCGTGTACCAGCTTTAATCGCTTAGGTAAACAACATCTCATATGCTGAAAGTGTTAGGACATCTCCATAAAGGTCTTAACTTTTTCATTAAGCAAAAATAAGCAGCTTCTGCTGCTAATGCTCTTCAAGTGCAGCTGCATTAGTTGCACGCAGCTTCCTTAAAACCATAGGACCTCTGAAGGCCTCAGTAGTTAGATGATCATAGCCTGCCATACGCAGTCCGTCTGCCAAAGTGATAGCAAACCAATTGATGTATTAGTGCTCTGGAGAGCATTCTGGTCCCATATAAGAAGTTTATCCAAGGTATAAAGTAGCTAATTTTATTCATATTAATACTAGTTTTTCTCGTGCTTCCTTAGCATTGACTAAGCAAGCAAGAATTTTATTAATAGTAATAATAGCAGCAACATAGTGACTGTGTTTCATCTTAAGTTATGTCTAAGAAGACTTTGAAGTGAAAATAAATAATGAAGCAAGTATCTTGAATTTATAGAAGCGTTGTCCTTAAATTGGAAAACCCTTTTCTATTTTTATGTTGACTTAACATCTTTTATTATGAATAAGCTTTCGAAAAACACCTGTTGTTCCAAAGTTTTCATGATTGCTAACGTCCTGTCTTCAGTGCAAAAATTGACCAAAGAAGGGACGCGATAATGAACATCGTAGCTTACTGCTTCAGCCTAATTTAAATGGCCTCCGAAACACTTACATCAGCCTGGACAAAGTCATCTAATATAAAGCCTACTTTCTTATTGATATATTACATATCTCATACAAACAATTACATTTTCAAATCAAATATCTCACGGTGAAAAATGGCTACGGATATCCCGTTGCGCTAAATAATTTATTGAGGAGTTTCTCTGAAGCTCTTGGGACCCATCTTCTTCCATCTTCCTTGGAGAAAAGGGATATCCATAAGTTTTTTCCAATGAAAACTTACACTCCCGTTACCGAGGCCACGCGTTCAAACGTATTAAAAATATATCACTTGTAAAAAGCAGAGTAGAGATCCCTGCCGTTAGCCGTTAATGCACACTGGACTTCATAACAGGATGCAACATAACAGGGTAACATAACAATGTTTGGAGCACTTCATAGCAGGATACGAATGAACAACCCGCGGTAAACCCTTCGTCCGTATCGGGTTACGAAATTCTACATACCCGTATATAAGGCTACGTTTTCAGTGCAATGTTTGAAGGGCTGAATTAAGATTAAGTGCATTTAGTTAGTAGTCTGCTTCCATTTGCCGTCAAATGTGACATGCTAAGAACGTCTGCGTGATTGAACGGAACCCAGAAATCATTCTTAATAAGATTTGCTCAAGCTCACTTGCTAGCAAAACATTTGCCGTTAGACAGAGCAACACTTATATTGTCGATTAATTTTACTTTCATAGCTCTTTTCTAGTATCACAGAAAAAACATTGCAGTTGCAGTTAAGGCTACGGCAGATTACATGCATTTTTCAGCTGAAATAGCTGATGCAATAATTCGTCATCCGTTTGGCCGCTTCAGTTGTAAGAAATTCATCCCTTTGCCAGTCAAAGGGATCATCCATCTTTACGTTTTCACGGGAGAGTACATCGTCAAAATACTGCTTTAATGTATCATAGCAAGGCTTGTCTTTGAACCTAAAGAAAAATAGGATAGACGGAGAATACAACGTAACTTGTTTTTACTTAAGGCTGATAATGTGATTGTACATCAAAGGCAACTCGTGTGGTAGTCCGCTGCAAAGAGTCTTTACCGACGTCTTTTTCTTTAAGGCTGCAATTTCGTTTCTGTTCTTCATTCTGCACCAAGGTAATTTTCCGGTGAACATCTCGACCGTGACGTAAAAAAGGGACATCATGTCATCACGACGACTCAAATCCTGAAACTAATAGCGTGAAAGAACATTAGGCGTCTTCAAGTTGAGGTACTTTGCAATCATGCGCGTTAATGGATGCGTAACGACTCGTGCCTCTGAAGCCCACGCTTGCACGTTCGTCTTTGTGAACACCATTGTCCTGTATGTACTTTCTGCACAATCCAAAGTCGAAAAGGAAAAGACCAAATTTTGAGTCTGAAACCAATCCTGGGGCAATATTTGACTGAAAGCAACCGTCAGATCGTTCGATGACACCATCGCTTTGCTTACTAGCTTGATATCGCGATGTATATATCCTGCTTCATGCAATTCCTCGAGTGCGCACAGGATCTGATGGGCGCATCGAATTGCCGTCCCAACTGTAAAACACTTTTTAGGCATACAGCGTCGCCATTGTGATAAACTGGGTCCCAGAAGCTGTATTACTATGAATACAGCTGTGTCCGTGCTCCCATAATCGTAAAAGGATGGGCAGTACTTGCTGCCTGAAAGCATTGAAAGAAAGTGAGTTGACGTCCATTAACGCGATGTGAACAGAAGCTCATTTCTAAAGCTGAGAAAGGGTCTCTTATTATTAAAATTAAGCAGCAGACCATCTTTAGAGAACAATGAAAAAAACTAAGCGCATATTTATTTTGCCTTAACTTGTTCTGAGCGAACTTGGTGTCAAAATATTTAGCTTTGTCTTCCCCTTAAAGTTTCGTCTGTAGGTCAACATATCAAAGGAATGTAAAGAATCATGATAATGACCTGCAAAGACGGAGTAGACTGAAAGCTCAACGTCAAGAGCGCTGCCTTCAATTCCCTTCTGTTCTATCTTCAAAGCTACTCGACTTCCGTCGACTAGGTCGGCAGCTTCATAGACTTCTCCAAAGCCACCGCTTCCAATTAGCTCAACCTTAAAAATGGACATAAAAAAAAATTAGTGCGATTTGGAAGGCTCATACTAATTTCCAGCGCCTTTTCAAAACTTCCCCTATTGAGCATACGCCTTCTGCATTTTCTTCGGCACTTTTTCCATGCTTTGGGCCTTTCCGCTCATATTTAATCCGTTCTTCTATCACTTGTAGCATTCGCTTATGCATGTTCAAATCCCTGCAACACAATACCGCTGTGCAAGTTAATATTGCTCTAACAGGAATTTAGGAGAAACGAGTCAGGGATCATTGCGCCCTTCAGTTTTTATCATCAATTTGAGTGTTTTATCGAAGAATAAAGGTTGTTACGAAACTTATCGCCTTCGCTGGAAAGGAACCCTTCCTTTCCTTTCATACTAATATATTTACTTGGGACTAACTGAAAGCCTTTATAAAAATGTAGGTCGTCTTTTTTAAAGCTTTAATGCTGTGTTTCCCAAGGGGGCGCTGCGGTGCCTGGGACCGTCGCAATTTGCATAAGAAGAAGGCCACCATCCCTTGATGCAATAGTGTCCTGCTCCACAGAAAGTCGCGAGCGTAAGCTTGCTTTTTACTTAGGACGGCGCACAGGAAGAGGTAAAAGGCTGACGAATCTTGATGTGGCGTCAGCACGTCAAGTACTCTTCGTAGCCAAAAAAGTCACTTCGACGTAAGTCACAGACGCGTGTACGTAGCTTGACCATGGCAATTTGTGTGTGTTCGTTGATCGGTCCTTTGCGCTGAACTAGCGGATGAAAGTTTTTTTTACACGAACTGCGGACGCGTGTTACCAACATGCAGCCGGATGTCCAAAAATTAGTTTCGCTTCGGCAGAGACAAAGCAGTCATTAGCACTTGGCTCAAACATTCGTTCGGCTGCTCGTTGGGCATGAATGAAATAAAGGGCAGTATCGCAACGCAGTGCATTGAGTCAGGATGATCTGCACGTGACCAAAGGAAGGCAGGGTATTAGAAACAGCCAGTTTAACGAAGTGAGAAGCGGCACGCGTCTGCAGAGGGGTTCTTCTGAGAGCTATTCATCAGAGGAGGACACAGTGCGAACTCCGGAAGAATTCTCGGTCCCCTAACCGTAATCGAAGGCGATCATGCGGAGACCATTACCATCACACTGGGCATGTGGTTTTTGGTAGCCTATTTTACTGTGTGCTGATCTTCGCCATAGCTGTTGACGAGGGTAATCCCAACGTGGCCCAACCTCGCCAGAAAGAAAACGGACCATGATATGGAAAACTACGGGCCAGCTGTCCAACCTGCGCCGCCGGAACGACGTCAAAGGATCAGCGCCCAAGTGGGGGCGTAAAACAGAGGACAGGGAAAATTTCAATCCTCCGGGGGGCTATGACAGCTTCTAGGGGGCGATGGCGGGCAAGAGGTTGGAAAACATTGCTTTAATGCATTGAAGCTCATGTAGTGCTATGATAAAATGCTAGCTTACTTTTGCTGAAATTCTCGTTGCTTCTTTGACACGGGTCAACCTTGTCAGCAGTTCAGCTTATGCAAATATGGGGAATGTTCACAATGCCAATCCTTTCGCGATGTAAAGCACTTTAAAATGCAGCTTCTTATGAACTTTGCAGTTTCCAGTAAAAATAGGTTCCAGCGCGGCATTAGCTGTGTTACTCACGTCTGAAAGTGATCAGGAAATCAGCCACGCTCGATGAAGCTTTAAAAATGCATATTTTTCTTGTTACAACCCCGTATTTCATTTTTCACCGTCTTTACTTCCCTTTTTCTTCCACCTGTCAGTAAATTGGTTTTTAAAGCTTTGAAGTTTAAACACCTGAGCACAAGAACGCACTGGTAGCCTACGCAATCTTTGCACGACTATTTGCTAATCGCTAACAATTAGACGCGGTAAGAAGCGAAGCTGACCTACTATTGTGGTTAGGAAAAGTTATCGAATATTCTCTGCGTGTTGTTGAAAACTTCGCTGTGGGCTGGCCACAACAGAATGTACTTTTCGTTGAAACTTTAGGATTCTACATCCGCTCCTTGCCGTTAATTCGTGATTGGATAAAAACAATAAACATAAAATGCTCGCCTTTCACTAAATCAAAGACCCCGAAGAGCAACAGTTTTTCTTCCTAGCGTCAGAAAGTCAATGACTGATAGGACTTCTCAGGCGCAGTTACCCTACGCCGTGTAATTTCATAAATCCATTTTGGCAGAGGTGCTAACCTTTCTAACCAAGAAAATATTGGGGTTAGAAACAGGTTGTACGTCTGGTGAAATGAATTTATACGATTCAATCACTGCATTCCATTACACTACGTAAGATACCAACGTCTGAAAATATGTGCCAGCAACTTGCTCTCCAATGCTGGGTGGAAAAGCCTTCGTCAATCGATGAGCACAAAGCTTAGCGTATATCCATAAAATTTTGCACACAACTGACTATCTCAGTAAATGTGAACAAATTGCAACTGGATTCCAAAATTTTAAACTGTTATCAAATGCACAAAAATGCAGTCATGCATTTGCTGGTAGCTATTGATAATATAGCCACCACTGCCCAAAAGTATAAGCACTGTAGCAACACATACTCTGCTTCCCAAGACTGGGCGTTTTCTCAGCAGAATTTGAACCTTACGCTTCATATTGCTATTGCAGCTGTTGTGCTGCTATGAGTGTGAACGAATGACTTTTTGGCCATCAGAAAAAGCTGCTTATCGCTTGAATTGATATTCAACATAATGTCACTTAATATAGCCGTCTAGAACCTTAGGCAGTGCTCTTTCAGCAACTTGAAGAAAAGGAGAACAGGATTCGATCGTTCCGGTCTGCGAAACCGGTAAATCTATTAGCATAAGGACGTAAGCAGGCAATTAATCTGCTGGCAGCAACAAAAGCAAATGGTGACATCATCAACCATGAAAAATTCACGCAGTTGGCGCGGCTGTGATTTTCTTCATTTTTAACTTTTCCCATCGCTATTTACGAAATGTTCGTGTATACCAAGTGTTTCCGTTAGTCCCACAGCAGCTCAGTTTTCATCAAGCAAACCTCTATTTTTAGTTTCCTTGCGGCCAGCTGACCATCATCTCCATTTCGGATCCGCCTATACCACTTCTCAGCACATCGTTGCTGACGTTACTCCATCACCCTATGTGTCACACAAAATTCTTTTAGCTTCTGATACTGCCTTTCTTCTTTAAAGTAGAAAAAGGTTACGTGTGCATGACGAAACGATAGTCGACCAAGCACTGAGTAGACGAAACTGATTATAACATTTTGTTTAAGCCGAGCCAACGTTCTGCTGAATTGCGCCTATAGCGAAGAGTGAAGCACTTGTGCAATACTCGACATTCTTGAACCGCACGTTAAGCGTCGTGAACTTTTTCTAATATCTAATAATACCCGTTTAATTTGAAGCAGCACTTAACGCAATTTTTAATACAAGCAACGCGCAGAAAGTAGTCATTTTTCATCAAATGAAGGAAACACGAGCAGCATAACTTTGTATTTGATGAATTGCAACTTGAGGGAATGATTAGCTTGGAGTCCATTACCGAATACGTCTTAACAATTCATTCAACAAATATTCCTGGCCTTGTGTAGCCTGCAGTGACAACTTTCCAAAGGCTTCATCCAGTAGCTCTGTTCAAAAAAAGTAACGGTCATTATTACCAACTCAATGTCTTTAGTCTCACTGAAAAAGCGATAGGGCACTGGGAAAAGAGCATTCCATCGACTTCGATTACTTTACCACCATTAGCTGGATGTGAAAAAACCTGTAAAGCGACTGGCAGTGCAACGCTCATTACTTAACTAACTTTGCTTTTTCTCGCTTTATTTGTGGCACACGGATGTCAACGAAACCATAAACTGAACCACAAATAGCAATTAAGATGTTTCATGTTCTAATGTCCAAGTGATGTTGTGGCAATATGCAGCGAAATGGCAATTTAAGATTGGCATTTTGCAATGGTGAGTGAGAAGAGAGTACGACTAACACTCAACAACGGCAATGTACCAATAGTAAAACTAAACTAACGCTGAAAACAGAATCAGCTCTGAGAATACCGTTCTTTTAGTTTTATTGATTGTAATCGAAGTTTCGAAAGCCTGCCTCCCTGTGTTGCTAGGTAATGCATAACTCGTACAAACATTTCTATTTGCTGATTTCCAAATTTTATTCCACAAGAAAAACCCATGCACGGACTTAAGCTATCTGTGCGTTATCAGAACGGCGTAAAGATTTCACAGAAAGCTGGACTGTGACATTTCTGCGCAACCCATACACCTTTCGAGCGATAGCTAATCAGCCGCCTAAGCAAAACGATCAGTCTTGCTTTAATTCACTACTCAAGCAACGCTAACCATCTCGCTTAGATTCCTTGACATTGTTCAAACATTTCACTGTCATTTAGCTGTACTGCAAACGCCTAATATGCGTGGCTCACTGAAGAAGGAATTGCCAAAGTTCCGTGAAGTCAAGTTTTCAGTGGTTCCAAATCATGCACTGCTCTCTGTGGGTTACATTTTTTCTGACCTCAGCAACACTAGTCATCACACAAGCAGTAAGACTTGCAATTAACAAAGACCTGATAAATCACATCAATTCTTTGAATACCACATGGAAGGTAAGAGCTTACAATATTACTTCATCCCCTATGTAAATGATTTTACGCGGCGCATTCGGGATGAATTTATGATTGCAATCGAGGCAGTGAGATGCACAACCTTTGACACCTACGCCCCTATTTTCCTACTGTGCTTTTCTCTCGCTTCCTTCCCTAAACACGCAAAGTGGCTATTACTTTATTTCCGGCAATTAATAAAACATTTTAATTACCTCCCGTCGTCAATGCAGCGCACAATCGCTCTACGTTATTCCAACTTCTTTGAAAGCAATTTCTGAAGACGGGATGTCTTGTAACGGGCTTTGGTATT
>KN538397.1:403586-443540 GCA_000797535.1 Trichuris suis | reverse complement strand
ATTCGTTGGTAGGGCAGTTTGAAGTTTATTTACAGACATACAGCAAAACGGGCCAAAACCGTGAATCCAACATCAATTATGAGAAAGCAATTTCTTTGGTAACTCAGACTTGATTCACCTTTTCCCTTTTGCTACCTTCCTGTTCGTACTAGCAAGATGTAGTAGTGCTGTTAGCGATAAAGACAAGTTGAAAAGAGACAATAGTATATTAGGCTAGAACTTACGTTAAGCAGGAGTTACCGCGAATATGAAAAGGAGCCTCAACAGTCGAATTACGCCTTCGTCTTTTCTGAATACGCATTCCAATATATTGTACTGCGCTACTCCTCACTTTAGTAATACAGAAAAATGGCTTGCTTATGTGAAAAACCTCACGCTTAAATGAAATGAACATTAGAGTCACTGTGGACCGATCCGTGAGAAAACAGTTTCCAGTCCCTTGTTTACATCACATGTTCAAGTGAAACGGCCGAACCTTTTCAGTGATGATTATGTTCTCACGATAGAAACCCATTTTGAAGAGTAAACATTAGACATGTACGCATAAAACCCGCGATATTTGACCGCATGCAAAACCCCGTAATAGGATCAGGTCTCTCTGATAAGAGAAACGATGGGGCCCTATGCCAAAGAATCGGGTTGTAAAAGTTGCGAGCCAGCGTAAGCAGAAAATGGAAAGGAAAATGTCGAAGAAAGTTATTCATACAGCAAATAGAATAGACGACACCATAACTTTTCAATACCGATTTCTTAAAAATAAGAACACTATACAACTTGAAACTATGCGTAAAGAACGAAAAAATTTACCTCTTTCTTTTCCAGGCGGGAGAAAATGAATTCTTTAAAGGCATGTCAATCGAATACGCCAAGAAACTGATGGGAACCAAACTGCATACTGCTGTTAATGGAAAATACTTCAAGCCCACATTTGAAGACTATGGACCGATTCCTGAAGTCTTCGATGCAAGGAAGAAGTGGCCTGAGTGCGACAGTATAAGGCAGATAAGAGACCAATCAAACTGCGGCTCATGTTGGGCAATAGCTGCGGCGGAAGCTATTAGCGACCGTATATGTATAGCCACAAAGGGGAAGCAAAAGCCGACTATTTCTACCACTGACCTTCTAGCATGCTGCGGCTTGGATTGTGGCTGGGGGTAGGCATTCTTACAGCGAACAAAACTGACACTGAAACATTAGATGCGAAGGTGGATTTCCGTACAATGCATGGGTCTACTGGGTTAAGCATGGCTTGGTAACTGGAGGACTTTACAACAGCAGCAATGGGTGTCAACCCTACCCGTTTCCGCCATGCAGTCATCACATCAATGGGACATACCCACCATGTAAGGAGCTTCGGGAAACGCCAACTTGTACTAAAAAATGTTCCGAAACATACCACGCTAAGGACTACGCCTCTGATAAATACTACGGTAAGTATCACACACTTTAGCTAACGTATAATGAAAACCTGTGCGCCAAAAATTTGCATCATTTATCAAAAAGTTACTTAGCAAATAAACCCATACGAAGAGGAGACTTGTAGAGGTTGTTCGAAAATAGTGAATTCACTGGCAGTTATTCTCTGCATGTTCAGTAATGAACAATCGCTTTAGGATCAGCGGCATATATGATCAGTTTTGGAGACCGTGGGATCCAAGGAGATCTAATGAAGTATGGACCCATGGAGGCAACTATAGCTGTCTACCAGGACTTCCTCACTTACAAAAGCGGTAGCTAAGAAAGCTGCAATACAGGCTGCTAATTAATGCTTCCATTGCTTTTCACTTTTTTAGGCGTTTATCAGCACAAAACTGGAAAATTTGTGGGATATCATGCTGTACGTCTCCTTGGATGGGGAATTGAACAGAATACTCCATATTGGCTTCTGGCAAATTCGTGGAATCCGGAATGGGGAGAAAAAGGTTTCTTCAAAGTTATTCGCGGGAAAAATGATACGTTCATCGAAGAAGAATGCGTTGGCGGATTATTCGGATGCTTCGACAGCGCCTCATGAAAGCAAACAGGAATGCTCCAAACTTAATTGCTTTGTGATCTGATGAATGGTTTCATTTTCCCACATATATAAGTAAACAACGTTCCTCAGATCCATACTTGTCAATTCTGTGCCAGTTAACACAAGTTAGTCTCCTGATTCGGCGAAAACTCGTAGTCATACCACTAATGCGACGTAGTTATTAATGTAAGTTGACTACAGTCACAATGCGTGTAAATACAGAGAAAATTATCAGAGGTAGCCTAGTAGGGTCGACTGCTTTGTCCTCTTATTATAGATAGCTGTGTGGATTCATTTCATTGGGCTATTTGTCTTTATTTACATACATTGAAGCAAATTTCAACGGGTAACATTCATATACAAGAACAATGTGGAAGCATGTTTCCAACTTAAGCTTAAACATAGGTCCGCGAAGAGAGATAGTTTCAGCAGGGTTAAGTAATGACTGACTACTACTGATGCTTAATTTTAAAAAAAGTAAATACAAGTAACATTAACGAACTCTGAATCATTAGCGGAACTGTGAAGGTAGCACACAGAATGCAGATGGCATGCTATAAGGATAATAAACTTACGTAGTCTTAGTGAATTGAGAAACTGAAGGTCACTTGTATTCAGGCGATAAGTTTTAACTACGACGATTCCGCGTTTCTAACTTACCATGAGTCATTGCTCACAAGAAATCGACAGCCGCCCAGCAGATCGCCTTGTTCAGCCATACATCATGTCAGTTCGTTAGTTTAATTTAACACAGTCAAAAATTGTGACTACGACTTCGCAACTTCATACGTATTACCGAAAGCAACAACTGTAATACGTCATTAGTGTCGCTATCTGAGGCCAAGCATTTGCTTGATTCTATCTCCGCTTGAATAGAGACAATATATAACGCTAAGAGCTAGGCCAGTGCCACCTCCTACAAGACATTTTTTCAAGCCCGCTGGACTTTTGTATAATAAACCGGTTAACGTAGCTGCAGCTATTGTATTAAGTTCATCGTCGGCTCCTCGGGCATAGTTCAGTAGAACTCCAAATCCACTGTATAGAACAGCAACGCTACCAAACGCAGTTGCTGATGATTGACCACGCTTTACAATGTAATTGAGTATCTGAGTGCGTCGAGTGGCCCACTCCTGAAAGCAACGGGACACTGGAAAAATAATAATAATAAAGTATTTTAACACCGGGGAGTACGTGACTCAACACGACTAACATGAACAAATTAAAAAGAGAATTATTAATACATAATTTTTCTATACACGGAAATAGTAGCTTAGTGCATGAGCTCTGCAGTCAAACTTCTGTATCAAGAATGTCGACTACTATGCAGGGATATCGCCTTTCACCGCATGGGAACAATTCAAACGAGCACGATTTCATGATCATAAAAAAATTTTAGCCTGCTTCATTCATTATCCACACTCAGGAGGAAGGTTAGCAGCACAATATTAATAAAAAGCAACTTCGAGTCGATTTAGTATTCCCTTGGAATGAGAAGAACAATTATTCCTTACATAGCAAAATAAACTTACGTTTTTCATCACTTCTTGGTCTTTTAAGCTGGAATACAATCCTGACGTGCCACCGAGTGCTGCACCGGTCATCACGCACCCACCAATTTGTGAAAAAGCCAGCTCGAAACGACCACGACGTGCTGAAGCTCCCTCAGGCAAAATGTACTGCGGTTCGGAGTTAAATATTTTTGGATCGACTGACAAATAAGGCGAAAGAGGAGTCGCCTTTGCTAAATTGCTCCGAAAAGGGAAAGGCGAGTAGCCGCTTCCTGAGTTGTCATCCATTATTAACGATGGAAAAACCTATGGTAAAATCGGAATACGTCATCGAGTGCAGACAAAGGTACGAAATTAATGAAGCGAAATTCTCCATCATGGCATGCTAACGCAACTAATGATCGGCCAGCTATGATACAACCATGCTACTTCGCAGTCTAGAATAAAATGTGATTTATCCTTCCAAGAACTACTCATTAAGTACGCAGATAATGACCATTCACGTAGTCTTTTTCAACACAAAAATGTCTCAGTTACGTATCACAATACTGCAGCTTTGCTACAGTAGCTAACGTGTTTTCAAGTTTACATATATGCATACTTTGAGTATGATTTACAATTTAGGTTCATATTAGATAGCGCTCCTCTCCTTACGTGTGAACACCAGTCGTGTTACGTTAAGACGCAGAAAACTCAATATCACAAGTATATAGGCTATAAATCCGTATTATTTAAAGACTAAAGTATATTATATGCACAGAAATAAATTTGGCAAGCGCAGCTGGATTTCTTTCAACATGCCCTTATGATTCTTGCTAACTAACGATAACGACTTTCACCAGTTTATTTCAGAAGGTGAGTAGCTGCTAATAAAGGTTCTGAGCTATCGCTGTCTCGTTGACTATGAAACCATTCGTTTTGTCCTATTAGCGATGGCTGCTCAAATAAACAAGTCTCAACGGTCCAAATACATCTGGGAAACACACTGTTTGCCCGGAAATTACAATAACCTGGCTTAGTCTTATCAACCTCATCGCAAGTAAAGTCAGCAAAAACGGCCGTATGGGATGTCTGCCAAGTTTTTCCCTTTTCTTAAGCTGATGGCATTCGTTGTCATGAAATAAAGATTCACTATGAGCGTCAACATTGATCAGTTCCGAGTTCGCCCATGCAGTACCAATGCAGATGATCTGTCTGCGCTTGATAAATTGACTAATTCCGTTTTTTTCGACATTGGGATCTGCAACTGGAAAATCTATTTAGAAACAGCGCCTAACACGATATTTTTAATCGAGGAACAAAGCACTGCCACAGCTGTTGGCCTTGTATCGTACAACATGGTCAATGAAGAGTTTCAGTGGCAGCATCTTGGAATTGTGCTTCCCAAGTATCGTGAGAACAGGCTGTTCGGAAGGGTGCTGAACCTACTGCCACGCTGGAAAAGTTGCGGCGGCAATCGGAACCAGATAATGCTGAATTACTACAGCACCCGACGCGTCCACTTTTCCCATAAGCAGCTTGGGTTCTATGGTAGTATCTGTGCTCATTCTTGTATGACCCAGGCGCCTCATGGGATTTTCATCCGTACTTTCACGAGGCACGTATTAATATTTTTATTATTGGTTAACAGTCACTGCGTATTTAATATAGCTTCTATTTCATCCTTGCTTTTTTAAACAGATGCGATCCATTGGACTCTGCGATGCTAGGTAAAATTTTAGCTTACGATGATAAAGTTTACGAATCCTTCAAGGCGCCACGACGTAGCTTATTTACCAAAGCTTGGCTAGAAGGAAATGGTTTCATATCTGCAGCAGTGGCAATAGATGGAAATGAGGCTCATCAGGTTCGTGGTTACGGAGTAGTACGTATGTGCGTAGAAGGAGCCAGCTGTCGCTTTACGCCAGTCTACGCTGACACAGAGAGCATTGCAGGAAGCTTACTTTCTGTTCTTGCAACCGTCACGCCAACTTCCCTGAAAGTGTACGTTGAATTTCCTGCACACTGTCTTCCCACGCTTCGTTTCTGCTTGGCTGCTGGCTTGAAACTCTGTTATTGTAATGTTCGAGTTTATGAAAACCTCCGGAGCAGTCTTCCGTTGAAAAAACTGTTTGCTGACAATGATTTTTGGCCTATGTAGATAAGTAACTAATCTGATTATGATTTTCGAAATTTGTGCGTGAAAATGACACCATCAGAGCGCTTACGCGTTAGGCAAGCTTACTAAAGCGCTGGTTGCGGCTAGATTTGCTGATCGTTGTCATCTGGAGCTTGCAGAAGAGTTGCAGAAGTTCACTGACACTAAGTGTACAACTGAAATTGATGGTTTATTTGCAAAGCTGAAGAAACCGTAATAATCACTTATGTGACCTTAGGACCTTCGCTAAATTCAGTTTATCACAAGTGCTCAAAGAGTGAGTACAGCGGATGGACTCACGATTCCCCGTTTTCAAATGTCCTTGATTGGTGTGCTCAGCATCACAATGTAAACGATTCGCTGTTTTCTGACAGTGATCTCACACCCAAGGTTTGGTGATTAAGCTTCTTGTGAATGGATCCTGAGCATTGAATAACGCAGGCAGTGTCTTCCTGTACTTCACTGATTAAATATCTATTCATCAGTGCATCACAGTTTTCTATGCGCTTTGCTTGGCAGTAGCCCTGAAATTTAAATTTGCGAAGTGGTTGCAGTAGGTACATCGCTTTCGCTCTTCCTTACGCCGTAGTGGGTGCAAGTACACGAGACGCAAGGACTAATTGACTTTGTTTTGCCAGTGTTGATTACGTGGTGCTGCACGATGCAAAATTCTATAATTTTTCGAAGTCGGCACATTGAAATTCATTGAAACAATAATACTCGCTTACTTCTGTCTATCCATTTGGTTAAGTCAATCTGCCGCAAGCTGTTGCAGTCTACTTCGGTATTCCTGTAAAAATAAAATATGATAATGACGGTGGAAATGTTTGTTACATGAGGTTATCCGGCATGTCAAATGCACGAGGTTGAATTCTTTTTACTCTGTCCATGTTATTGCAGATAATTCCGGCTAGGGAAGTTTTACGAATCTCTGCTAGCTGGCCTAAATTTTCGAAGGTCAGGTCAGCTGAAAAACGCCTCCGTTGATTACCTGGTGTAAACCTGTTTTCAGGTATGTTGTTTTCATACCAGAAGCGGTCGCAGTTTCTTAATTTTTTCATCTGCTCTCCAATGATGCAGCCAAGCGTCGGACCGACCAAAGCTCCTGGTAAAGGACGCTCAGAGATCAATCCTGGGAAAAGATCTATGTCATCAACGTGGCTAAAAATGTTCGATAAAGATTTTTATCCTTTCAACTTTTTGTTCAAGATTACTGGTAAAGATTGCTGAATGCACGTACAGCATCTTCTTCCATAGTATCTGCCAAATCAGTGAAATGCACCGCCTTCCGAAGTCCACAGTGTTGGCGATATGCATTATATCCCGGAATACCATGATCCCTTGCTCGCTGAATGTTTAACGCAGGTAAGTCCATGCCGGAAAACGGAGTTTCTTTGAATTCGAACAAGTGATTTCTCAAGTCCTGCAGGTAGAATAAGGGTAAACGTGGTTAATGTAATGTTACTTTAGCACAAGGCCGCTTTTTTGTAACTATTAGTAATTACCTGGTTTATATAACGGTCAAAGGCCATGGATGGACTGCGAAGCAGTCCAGCTGCTATGAGCTGTACACCGGCGCTGTTATACTCCTGGAGGGGAGTTATATTGAAGAACATGTTCTTCAGTCGCATCTGGTCAACGAAGCTATGATGCTGAGGATGAATGAGCAGGAAATCTTCTCGTATCAGTGTATGACCAAAACGAAATGCAGCAGTAGCAAATTCATTTGCTATGGTGGCATCGCAAAACTGGTTGTAACCTAAGGCAGCCTTTCATGAAAGTGCCTTTTGTAACTAATCCTACCATCATAGTAACCGCTAGTCTTCAGCTGCAAACCATACTTGTCCATCAGTTTGTTTCCAAGTACTTTTGGTAGCCATTCTTTAAAGGTAACATGCTGCATTATTGCCCCAATGATTTTTCGTGTTTCCTGTACAGTCCGTGCTGTTTAGAGAAGTTGTGCTTCTTTTCTCTTACTTGGTAAATCTTTTCATCTGACCAAAAGCTGTTCAAGTGGTACAACTTATCAGCAATTCGGTTATGTTCAGACACGAATAGGATATGGGGTACCATCAAACCAGAGTTTTCGTTCACGCGAATATCACCTAATAACAACATAGAAAGAGGCTTGGGTATTTAAATTTTGCGTCGTCACTCAGTTGTTAGACGTGATCGAAACTAATACATAAGATTTCGTAAAAATATGAAAACATCTTATCAAAATTTCATGTGTTCTTGCTGAACGTCCTTCCAAGATCTCTATGGCGGACATTTAGTAATGCATACATGCAGGTATGAAACTTTTATTTTTCCTCTAAAATAATTCCATTCGATTCTACACCAAACGCTTAATAGAGCTGTATTATATACGCAAGCAAAATTTCAACTAAACTAGGAAGCTGAACTTCCTATGTAACCGTATTCGTACAAAATGAACTTACGGTTAGGATTTTTACGTTATTATCAATATGTTAAGGAATTAATAAAATTACCTGCCATGAAGCACTTGTCAGCATGGCTCTTGCAGTCAGGGTCTCGGAATCCAAATGGCAGTCCATGCTGAATGCCAGGAAATGTCCTGGTGTAGTTAAGCTTCCCTTGAGTGAACAGGCGCAAGTCAGAGGCAATGCAATCGTTCGAACCGTAGACATTGGACGCGTCTATGTAGCTCGTCAGCTGATTTAGCTGTTCACGGTAACCTGAAGAACTGAGGCTTGAATCTTTTATTTGTCGGTATGCTTAGTGTGGACCTAGTGTAAGTTGTCCTATCAAAGACCGGACAAAATGCATGCACCTAGGGGAACCGTCAGGCATCCTCGGTGGGAAATAAGGGTCGTCATTTGGAATTGGAATTGGCCAGCAGTTTGATGACACTGTTTCAGTGGAATTGCAGGCGCTGCATTCCAGAAGGCTGCCATCAGGAGCTGAAAGTGCAAGAGTCATTCTGACAACTATGCGGTGCTTATCTTGATAGAAGCTTTATCAGTAGCAGCTTGTGTTCCTTGCGTTCTCCAAAGCCTAATGCTCGTTTTGAATTTCAAGCACCCTGTATTTATTATTTCCTGTACTGGTTCAAAAGGATCAAGAACGTCTTATAATGAAAGAATTATATATTCTCTCTACGCCTTTATTTTTTCAGTAGAAATTCAGTTTATAATACGTTGCCTAAGACTCCCGCTTGTATGACGAAAGTATGCCTAAATCTTCTACCACGTTGAAATTTGAACGACATAGAAGTTCTAAACCAGCAAGTCTATTGTTTAAATAAGAGGCTGAATTTAGAAGTTAAAAAAGGTAAGGGATACCAAGTTTGATCTGACTGCTTCCGATTGCAAATTTATGCGAGCTACTTTTGTTGTTTTTCGTTAGTGCTGGTAGCTGTTAATCTGTTCGTAGACTAGTCTTGCTCTGTATGCGCATTGACAGCTATTAATGGGTCCCATTCTTGACGAAGAAGTGCTGATTAAAAGGGTAGAGATTTTCAAAAAAGTAATCTTAAAAATTATTTTTGTATGGATAAGTCTGTTTCGAGAGGAACATTACGTTGCCGTTGCAAGCGATCAATCTTCAAAGTGTTTAGAATTACAGAAAAAACATTACTTTTTCTAAAGCAAGTTTTTGTAATTCAGGGCTGCGTAAAATAATGATTTAACTTACCTTTCTGGAAAGGCGTTGCCTTTGTACTTACCAACAGTCATAGGTGTATGTGTCATATCATGGTCGAGGAATTGACCAAACATCATCAAGAAGTGGCTATATTTCTTATGAATAACATTCTTGCTTGGATGCATCACGTTTGCTACCTTCCGAGGGCTTGGTAGCAGTGAGCCGTCAGAGCTGAATTTTCTCGGTTCGCTGAATCCTATTTTCAAATGAGTTCGATAAAGAGAATAGCTGCAAGATTTGTGTATATTCACCATCGCTGTATGCCGGTTTCAGAAGGCGCCTAAAGGGGCTAAACGCCATCCCATTCGATGGGTTTTTGAGATTATTGCACCAACCAGTCATTGTTCGATAAGGCGATGTAGGGTCACATGGGTACAACTTTCTGTTACAACGATTATTATTTCCCGTAGCATTTGCTGCAAAAGTCCTTTCATTACTTAACAGCATTCCAGCATATGTCACTTTATTCTAGTAGGCTGATCAGAAGGCATTGTCCTTCACTAAGATTAATGAGTAATTAATCTTTTAAAATTAGACTCATAGTTTCTCTTATATATCTGCTAATAATGAAAATGAGAAAGTCTGTGAGATTAACTATCAATAAAATGCGCCAGAACGGTTCCCTGTACAGCCTCTATGCTATCAGTTGCTCTAAACGTAAGAAGTTGTAAACTTATGGTACACAAATAAGAACAGAGCATCAGCAGAGATTGAGTTCATTGAAATCATTTTTAGCTAGTTTCACTTACCTATGAAACTACGGATTTCAATTTTTGGCAACATTTTCTGCATCGTCTCAATGTCAAGCTTCAGGCGAGGAGTATTGCTTTGGCCAAACTGTTCACTAAATGTTTCAAATAAGCAGCGTTGGTTAAAATGTAGATGACCTACTCCTTGATCAAAAGCTTGGTTGCTTCCAATAGAATATCAGCTGTTCTTGCTATATCTAAAGCCTCTTTGCTTGGACGAATTACGTGGTGGTTAACCTTCAGCTTTTCACGTCCAACATTATTTCCAAAAATAAAATTCTCTTTATCTCACTCATGAAAAACAAGCTCGTACTGCTTACTGTACCGTTGCAGGCGGCTTTCTCTTAGCTCAACGTCCCTGACCCTCTGTTCTGCTATTCGAATGGCATTTTCTACAGTTTCTTTCGTGATTGGTAGTTCGACAGACGGTTCCACTACAAAACCATGGCGTTAGGGAATTAATATTCCTGGAATATGCCGTTAGATTTTTACTGTCTGTCCATGCGGAAATGTTCATAGACTCGATTAATTCGCTTTGACAGCTGATCGCAGCGTTTCTAAAAATGGGCAATGTTGACAGCAGCTACACTGTAAGCCTAGGAAAAAGCAAACTCATAATTATCCGGAGTCATGAAGGCAGCAGGTTGAATATTTATCAGAGCTTCTACATTGTCGCACAATATTCTTGCTAAGGTAGTTTTCCGTATTTCGATCAGCTGTGTCGAGGTGAACTGGGACGGGTAGAAAAAGCTTTCATACCAATATCTATCTCCTTTTTGTACCTGCAATTTATACTCTCTCTCAAAGCGTTCTTTTACCACGCACAACGGTCACTTTCGCAAATTGTTTCCCTATGATACAAGCAAACGTTGGTCCAATGAAGCTTCCGGGAAGTGGTTTCTCTGCTAAACCCATTGGCAAGAGGTCGATGTCTTCTACTCTCCTTAAAGTTCGAATTAAGTGAATATGTTGCAGTGGACTTTTATTCATTTACCTGTATACGATCTTAAGCTTTTGTATGATTTCTTTGTCCTGTACTACTGATTCCAAATCTTCGAATGACTTTACTGGTTCTAAATCGCAGTGATTTCGCATGGTCGCATAAGAAGGTATGCCATGATCGCGGCCCATTTGAATAAAAATTGCCATGAGGTCAAGACCAGATGTAAATCGTGTACTCAAAAATGCATTTGTAAACTGCGAACCGATACTTGTTCCACATTTTTTTGAGTTTTCGTTCAGCATGAATCTGAAGTCAGTGCATTTTGAAACTGACGCTTCTCACAAGTGCTTACCTTACAACATCTTCTAAACCGTTGTGTGTATAAAGAACCTCTGGGTCATAGAAAGTGCTAGCAAACGCCACAGTGCGTCCAGATTTTGGCAAAAACATGTTTTCAGGCATTAAGCTGTAAAAGAATAGTCCAGCCGCAACTGCATACTCGTTTAGCACAGATGGATTTTCCTCCATGTCGTATTCCCCCGAGAAACCATTTGTTTTCAGAGCCATTTTTTCGTTCTCCATTGCTTGAGAACCTGTTTTTGCATTGATTATTGGTAAGTGTTGTCAGTTCCATAAACGCTACGCATAATGCTAACTTACCAAGTATCATAGGAAGAAATTCGTTGAAAGTAATGTGTTGTATCTGAGCACCAATTATTTTCCTGGTTTCTCTGAATATTCTCTCATCGTCCCAAAATTCATTTATTTCCTACGTAAGGCATAAGTATTGTTAGCTGCTGGAGCATGAACAATTTCTCTGTCACTTTCAACCGTTTCGCTATCCTATTATGCTGAAGCACCCACACGGTATGAAGAGCAGCCTGAGTCGGCGTCAGGTTCACGCTGTTCGTTCCTTAAAAGCATATTTTGTCTCATGTGCATATTTTCAAAGCGGGAAGCTACTTATTCAGAGATTTTATTGCTGCATTATGAACTAAGACATATAGGATCATAGATTCCTCCAATAGATTTTTGGCAGACACGTTAAAAGTCAACGCTGTATCTTAACTCTTTATTACAAATCAAGCAGCTATTAACTGGTTGAGGTCTCATAATACGATGGCGGTCAAAGTCCCGAAAGTCGAAATCCCGATAGGTCGAAATCCCGCATGGATCAAAATCCCGAAGGGTCGAAATCCCGAATAGGTCGAAAGTGCACTATAAAGTGTGGCCTTGCTTCAGTTGTGCATTGACGTCTAGTTTTCCTGTAGTTTTGTTAACCGTGTTGATCTCTTTGCCTTCTTATGGTTAGTAAAAAGATTGCACTGCTGAAAAAAAACCAGCTGTGTTCGTAGGTGAGCCGCAAATGCTGAAGGAGTCATTTCGACTAATGCAAAACTAGAAGATGCCAATGCACAACCTAAACAAGGCCACGCTTTGCATTTTCGGCCTATTCGGGATTTCGACCTATCGGGATTTTGACCCATGCGGGATTTCGACTGTCAGGATTTTGACCTATCGGGATTTCGACTTTCGGGATTTTGACCCTAACCCCTCATAATATTGCAGGTACCGCAATGCATTCGTTAAAAAGTAACTGCTTTAAATCGATGCCTTGCCATTTTTCTGACGTCGCTTAAACTATTAGTCTTTGTTAAACAGAAGCGGCGCTGACTATGTGAAATTATTTTCAATCTCTGGATTTAGTCTTACCTGAAAGGAAGCAAGGCTCTCTTGCCGTAAGAGCACATTCTCGTCTATTTTTGTTTTGAGGAAGAAGCAAACGATCGTATAGGGAATTGAACACATTCAGTTCACCTGGCGATGCTGGAATGATAACATTCTTCAGTTTCCTAATAAACCTCACCATCTTTGTATGAGCGTAGCAGAGCTGCCGTTTTCCCATTGTTTCCATATATCATGCTTGCATCAAGAAATGAAGTTGCTTGGTTTGCTTGCTGTCTTTCGCCTTAAACAGCGCTGTTTTACTAAATATGAGTAACTAATTCTTTCCTTGCCTAAGCTGCAGTTTGAGTTCAAAGCCACTAATGTCCGTGAATACGGAATACAAGCAGACCTCGTGTAAGCTACGTTTTTAATGGGAAAGCATTCGGTGCTTTGTTGTTGGGTATCGCAACAATTCAGAACTGCACCGTTTTTGTCTAAATATCACTTCTTGTTGTTACTCTTATCTCTCGTTATATTTTTACCCGTCGACGTTCCAATCTTCACCAAATCATCATATACGAACTGTGCCCATTGTGCGAGCAGCAGGGACGCAGTTGAGTGCTTTGTGCCGGTACTGTCAGTGAAAATTGTCTGGCTTACTAGCGAAGAAGTCGGTAATTCCAATCCATCAGCGGCTTCACGTGGAGCAGAAATACCTGAAATTAATGTGAATTACAGTTCAAGCTACATTAATTGCTGCTTCCCCGCAAGGTAAATGAAAATGCAGCTCTTTAAGCGTCCTCACCATCCTGATATGAAGGAGCAACAAGTCGACTGAAAGCTTGGAAAACAGCACCCCACATAGGATGTACAACATTATTGCAATATCCAGAAAAGGTTCTGAATCCACCAGCTGCACACTCTTCGATTGGTTCTCTCTGACACAGGCCCTTCTTCGAAACTTCTTCAAGCACTTGTGGGTTATATACCTCTTTGATTTGCGTTAGGGTCATTCCGAATCTATAGGTACATTCGTTTTCTGCGATTTTCTCGCATTGTTACCTACTTCCTCAACAACTTTGTAGTTTCTAGCAGAATCAACGCGAAGTACGATGTATCCTTTGCTGTTTTATCAGATGAAAAATAAGTTGCCCATAAATTGTTGTAGCCTGAAATTTTCGATTTTAAAACGGTATATTTCCTATCAACGTTGGCTAAAGCTTCAATTTCATGGACCAGCGCGCTGTCATGCAGCCTCGTTCGATCCTGTCAGTTTCTGTATAAAGAATCCTGATTTTGCGTCAACAAACTATTTATCCACGATCACTTCTTGTAGTTGAAAAATATTATTTGTTCATGAACAGCATTTCGTAAACAGGAAAACATTTTCCAGTGAAAATTTGACGTCTGCACTGAATGTCGCGGCGCCTTTCAGAGAATATTCCCAAATAACTGGAGGGTATTTTCATTTTACTGACAACCACAATAATCACAGAAAGCACATATTTTGCGGTAATTTATTCCTTAATAACACAAGCGAGGGTGACCGTGAAATCTTAATAAAAGAAAGCGTGCCTGGTTAACAGCCAAATGGAAAATAATCATATGCATCATGCGCGAATGCATTACGTGTGCGTTCGAAATGCGCGATTCACTTATGAACCTGTTTCCACAGCACTACAAGCTGCTAACTGCGCTGACGGAATTACAAATACTTTATCGAATACTTCTTATCACACTACAACGTCTGCTCTTGAACTGACAACAAACTATCTAAGCGTTCATATGGTTCTTGTCTCCTAATTAACGCCACTGAATGTCGAAAAGAGACCAAACCATTTCTCAAGAATCAGACAGTAGCATGTCTAGAAAGAATCATACTTCTTACGATTCTAACCTGCTGCTATTGCTATCAGCACCACGTAATGACAGAATTCGAAAACTGCTCACTGATCAGAAAAACTGCATCAAAATTGGTCCCATTCCTATGCACTGTAGTGTGCAATGTTAATGCTCAGAATCAAAACGTGCAAACCGTGTTAAGAAAGTTTTGTTTAAAACCACAGCGATGCAGATGCAGATAACAATGAAAAGATCTAGTTTCACGAGACTACCTACAATGAGTTGTTGAGTGTTACAAACATTTCTTTTTACGCGTTAAAGATTCTCAGGTTGAAATGTGTATCTTTGTATTATCAGTAAAACGGTTTTGCTCAAAGCATTATTCATTTTCTTTATGCGCGCAATTGCGTCTTATTTTTATATACTTTTAAACTCACTGTCTTTATTGCATTTTTAATAACTCTCTTTTCCACAAGACCTAAGTAGATTATCATGGAGAAGGTTGCGATCCGCGCATTCAAAACTCGAAAACAACAAGCTTGCAACAGTTATTAACATATCACGCCAAAATAATTTTCCATTCATTCAGGAATAGTTCCTAAGCATATCAGAAAGTATTAATACATCCTTCTTATTGATTTTAGCAGGGAAAACAACTTTAGCCTGCATAGAGTATTGATGTTTGTTGACAAGCGTTTGACCGCTGACCGTCAGCTTCACTCGTTTTACTCTGACCAATATAGTACTTCAAGTTCCATACTGAGGTATAGGTTCAATCCTCAGATTGTCCAAGCCATGGCCAAAGCGTAAAGCTAATGCTAGATCAGATCTGTAGTAAATCTAAACCTATCGCCAGCTGCCAACTGATCGTGCGACGTATTTCACTGTAGCTGACCAAAGGATCGAGGCCACTGACTATCATCTAAATTAGTTTCTCCCTTTCAAAGAACTGACTTCACTTCACCGTTTCTCTGTCGAGCTGCCGTGCTCTGGTCCTTCGCTCACGACGTATAATAGCGTTCATGAATCTGTTTCAGCTGATGACGATTGCGCTGACGTAGGAACGTCTGAGAGTGAAGTATCAGGCGCACTATTCACGCAGGAGTGATTACACGGAAGGCATAGTCATGCTTGTCTGGCGTTAGTACAGACTGTTTGTGCTGCTCTTTCCCTCACATGATTTTCCCCGCTTCTCGCTTCTTATGCAGCCGTTTTCCTCGTCGGGATTTTCCCGCCCCTGCCTTTCCCGGTGCCCCTGAGCCCTTCTATCGCCCCATTAAACTCCTACCACCCTATTGAGGATCGCTGATCTAAATGAATTGCCGTGCTATTACGCGGTGTGTAACCGACGAGAGTTCCCAGTGACTCATGCTAATTGTCACATGATTTAATTAGCCCTCATTATTGAGCATGAAACTTCTAGACTTCATCAAGTTTAAAGTTATCAGCAGAGCTGGTTGCGAAATGACTAGCGCGGATTTATCGTCATAAAGTGGCGAAATAACCATTGGGTAAACTGCAGTCGCTTTGTGCGTGTTCAGTTTGTGATGAATGTGTCCAAGACATGGACATTATGCTACTTTAAGTTAGCTCTATTCACTCAGCGAAACGACGGATAAAATCAAGCCTTATGCATTTCCAGTGCTCTGTTCTTGGTCGTTCTGTAAGACTGATATTATGCGCTATGCTTTTGGGGAAAGTTCCAAAGGTTGCTGTCTGAACACATTTATTTCTGCGTATTACGTTACCTGCTCAGCTTCTGTGCTACTGTTTAGAGTCTTACCAAGTTCCGCTACTTTATTATTAATATTATTGACGAAGTCTTTATGCTGACGCACGAGCAGAATGGGAGCATCTTAGCGATATTTCCACCATGATAAAAATGGGCCCTTTGCCTGCTCGCTTGATGTTCAGATGGTTTTGTGAATTACAGTCACTACGTGCTACCAATTGGAACGAAGTGCTTCTAGTACCTGCCTGCTTTGAGCTTTCTTATCTTATCCCACACGTCGTAGCATTTAACTAAAAACAAGTATAATTTTAACTGAAAGTTGAATTTTAAGTCGCAAAATTTATTTCAGCCTTTTCTGATTGTACAATCTTCAACAAGTTGACCCTAATAACTTTGTGTTGAATATCAACGTGTTCATCTACGCGTTTTACTGAACTGTCCCAAATTGTCTGGACAAGAACGTCAGTTAACTAGCGTTTGCCGGTTATCAATGAAGTTAGCGGCACTTTCACTAGTTTCTTACGGCCTGTTCAATTATTCGGCCTATGAGAGGACGCTCGCTTTTTGCGGATGTTTTCACGTTGCGTCAACATGATCTTCTCGATGCTCTAAGTTGTCTAAATGCATGGTGCTTTCTGGTAAGAGACGCAAAATCGTTATTGACAAATGTAATCCTTTGAAAGCACTAAACGAGGAGTTGAATTAGAAGTCACGTGAAAGTGCGTTTCTTAGTTCAGTACGGTTTACCTGATTCCTACAGCAAATTCTTTTGTTAGGTGCTGGGGCTATTCACTCAGTTTACCCGCTCAAATTAAAGCACCCCAGTATCCAATAGTCCATTCCTCTGAACGCTGAGTCCTGAAAGCTTTTGAGAGTGTTTTTAATAAAAACTTTTTAATAAAACTAATAAATTTATCAACATTAAGAAAACTTATAACTTATTCGATTTTGTAATTTCTGTTTTCGTGTTTGAAGCGTTTATAGCTTTGGTATGAGTGGATCAAACTATTTAGCCAAAAGTGCTCCATTACCCCCAACAGTCCATAATCTGAATAGCCTTTATGAACACACAACTCATCCACCTTGCAAAAGTGACTAACTCAAAGTGAAGACCTAATATTTGATTGGGCACTATCATTCATCTTTAAAACTCTTCTTCTTTCCCGCTTTTGACAAGCTAGACCTGCAGTTGTGGACAAATGCTTAGCGAGGAGATGGGAGAGCATGTCAGTAAAAGTTTAACCAATACTGGCAGGTGTTCTAATGATCACAGATTGAGTACGAACGAACACGACACATCTCTAGCCTTATGCAGCTTAACAAGCAGGCAGAAAATATTACTAGTTGCAGACTGCATTCCATACCAGCATATCCTAACCTCTGTCAAAGCGGAAACTGTGTTTATGGACAATACGGACGCGTATGGCAACAATCATGTCAGTATTCGTTGGAACGAAGTTCGTCAAAGTTAATTGCGTCAGGAATACGTATCCCGCTGAAGACGGGACAAGCTGAGTGCAGAAAGCTTCTGAGAATTTTTTCAACAAAAACTGTTCAACAAACGGGGTATCCGTAACAATTTCTCAACAGGAGATACAGATTTAATAATTCATGGACTGCCTCAGCCGTTTTCCTCTTACTGAAACGCTTTCGCCAACTAAATTTATACTGGGTGAACTCTAGTTTGGGCAGTTCGAACTTCTTTCCGTCAAACCAGCTTTTCATACGTGTTCACATTACCTATTATATGATTTCAACGACGTATTAAGATTTGGGTTAGGCTCCTGTCTAATCACCTGCTGGTATTAGTTTACATTCAAAATACACTCCACGTCGCAGGCTGGCTCGAAGAAAGGCTTGATTTTGCAAAACTGTATCAGCATTTTGTCATGTCGGATTGACTATTTGATAGCAACACCGGTATCAAAGAACTGCTAACTAATTTGGTCAACTGTGTCAATCTATTAATAGAATTTGTCACACGAAATTTACCATCCGTTTAACTTTAAATCACACTGTAACAGAATACATTATCTTATGTAACAAAGCAAAATTAAGCAACGAGATTCATGGATTCTTCTTTTATTACGCATGCAACTTATATGCATTTGCCTTTGTGAATCAGTGGGCTCAGGACGACATGTCTATATGAACCTCACCTACTTAGTCAATTTATCATTTTTTGCAAGAAAGCAGAACTTATTTAATTAGCATGTCCATGCATTGCTTTTTCGTAGCTTTATACAGTAGAAGCTGACAAGTATAGACACAAATGTGTCTTCTACAATTCTCTACGTATGAGTGCCTTTCTAAGTAAAACACGGAAATATATAATAGGTTCTCTCTGAAATTGGTAGGTGATAATTAGCCCTCTGTCCAATGTTGTAGCCGTTAAGAATTTTAAGCTTGCAGTGCATTCATTGCTTTTTAAATATTATACGACGCACTTACTGTTTTCATTGTTTTGGGTGAGATTGAAGGTACTGTCCACGGTTTTCTTGGCTTGTTGCAATGCTAGCTGCAATCTCTTCCGGCTGTCAGCACAGGTCTTTGTTGCATCTATTCCGAAAATTTCTGCACAAGCTTCTTCAGCGGGTTTTTGTCTCGTTTGCCTCGCCAGATTACTGTCGGCGAAGCTGTCAGGAAGCTGCAGTGGTTCATTACAAGATACGCTGGGACTGTTGCACGCATTTCCTATGCGTCTCTCAGCGGTTTGCGCATGCGATGTCCAATACAAGAGAAGGAACGTCGTTAAACGATAAAGGGCCCTCATGTTCATCCTCACGGACGGTGACAGCGCCTGAAATAGCAAAGATGGTCTAAAGAAATGCGCAATCAACTTCTCAAAACGCGTAGGTATTGAAGTTATCCACGTAAGGGCAGAGAAGTTTGTTAAGTGTTAAGAGTAATGACATCATTAACTGAAGCGGTTTTTCTTACACGTCACCAAAATCAGAGCACCTATCCTCTTTCAAGCTGCCTTGGCATGCAGTTCGCTGGAAACTATCTCATTGGCTATTCTCTTATGCTATCTAGTCCAACCTGATTAAAACGCATACTCTTTCTGTTGATCTGGTTGGTACGTTTTAATGTAGACATTGTATACGTTAGAAAGAGGGCGAAAGTTGTCCGTTCTGGTTTGGTGACCTGGAATCTTGCTGCAGTTGTAGCAGATTTTTTCATTTTACTTATCTTCCCATGTACTCATCGGTTGTCAATAGAACCAACTCTTCCAGATAATTTTTTCATTTTAATAAGTCCCAAAGTAGGCTGTATGCTAGTTTTTAAACATTCTTTATCGCTGACCAGGATAGCATGGTTTGTTGTTCTTTCACTTGGTAAATCACTATATACTTTTACCCTGTAAACACTAGACCACCTCGTTTATGCAGTATTATCCGTCGTACGGCACGGCCCTGTTAACAATTACAATTTGAACTCATGCTTTGAAGGAAACTGAGAAAAGTTGCCGATTTTGCTTTGTGCAATATTGTGGAATTGCTACCAGTTGAGCCCCATAAACACACTGGCAGCCTATGACAGTTAATAATAAATAGCATGCTCAGTGGTCTGTTGTTTTTGTTCATGAGAAATGATAGCCATTTCGTCCTTTTGCTTCTGAGCTTTCAATGCCACGCTGGTGCTCATTTTGCAGTGACGTGGCTAGACCAGTTAAGCGGACAATTGCGCTCTGATATTCTTTGAAGTTATAGAACATCGTGCCCACATTCTTCCAAACTAGTTCAAAGGTTGAGGTAAGGTATTAACGCTTACCTTTTAAGTGACGTCATTGAAGAGCAAGAAATTTGCGTTGCGAAACTAGCAGTAATTTCATTTCCAAAATTGGAACCAGATGGTTACGTAGTAGCAATTTTAGATTTTACAGGGGGCGGAAACTGCCGTCGACTACGGACAACCAACTGGTTCCACGTTGCTTAATTTTTCATATATAGTGATTCGGTCCAATTAAAATTCCATTTTGCTTTTATTCTAATAGCACTTTGACCCACGAATGTGAAAGTCACCAGGAAAAAAGTAAATTCTGTTCATACGTTTTTATTGCCTTCAACTTTCAAGACCTTTCTCTTTCCTTCGTCAGCATGATTCATCATGCGATCGGTGACCAAGTTTCAATGCTGTCAATCTTTTACTATGCTGGTCTTATTATATACTTGCCAGTTATTTGTTGGACAAAATTGGTTCATGGAAATATGAAAGGAAAGCTATCTCCAATGTTTCCATGAAGAAAAATATTTGTGGGAATAAGTTTTGAAAACGTTTAATAACTTCACCTTCAGTACTGTCAGATGGGCAGTAGACAGGCATAATCTATTGTTGATAATGTTAATAAATAGAATGAGTTCCAAGTCGCCATTCAGAAGAAACGTAGGCCACAGTTTCGCAAGCTTATACTCGCCAGCCCCCCTCGAGAGCCAATCTTTCCCCGGCGCTCTCCAACGCCTGTTCTACCGCTCATTCCGGAAGACCCTTTCCTACTCCTTCAGCTGAATTGGATGTCTTTCCTAATCGTAACCCTTCTGAAGCAAGCACCCCTCGCCATCGCATCGTTAACCCAGAGGACTTTCTCCCTATTCTTACCTTAACCAAGTGAGATTTTCCATTTCTCCGCCTAGCCTTCTATCACGCGCACCCACCTCCTTTGTTTCCGGTGCCCACCAGGGTCGCAATGCCCTTAAGCACCACAGACGTATGCTGTGGTTATAAGTGGAACGCCTTGTTCTGCAGTCCGCGCGTCAAATCTCAAAAAAGTATTTTCTCTTTCATTTCCTCCAATCTGGAGAACAATCAGACTGTTATAAAACAGGCCTATGTAACATTCTTGTAACCATGTCAAGTGACGCTGCAGCAAATGGAAGTTGAAAACCTGCAGCGATTGAATCTCTAAACGTTATGTGATGGCAGCACTAGTAAAGCTTCTCAGCCATTATCGATTTTCAGAGTTTTATTCTGATTATGGAGTTGTCTTTCATTTGAGCCGAGTAGGTAACGATACTACTGCATTTTTAAAAGCGTCCTTAAACTTCAGCAGAGCGGAAGATGAAAAACGGTGTCCATTAAACGCAGATTACTTCAAATTAATATAGCCAACAAAGGTCTCAAAAATAGAACTTTCTGTGTGCTTTGTTCGACTTCTGGCGAGCACAAAGGTCTATTGAATTGACCATCTGACCCCATTACGTTTTAAGAGCATGAATAACCAGGCTGGAGTGCTCTCCTATCATCAATACCTGAAAAGGAGATCAACTTGATGAAATGCTCAGAATAAAGAGCCCAAAACTGTTCGCAAACCACTGCCAGGTTTGATATTAATACTTCGTGTACATTGCAGACGATAATAGTGACAGTTCGTGTTCGTTTCATAATGCTTACCATCAAATTATGCATTGCAGAACGTGACATTCAGAACGTGGAGCTCAATCTGGTACTATAAAAATAAGGTACTTTAAAGGCAGTACTTATGTGAGAAGCTCGATACTGCAGAGAAACTCTGAGGGCAGTCGGCAGAAAATGTTAATACGCTGCTAGCAGATTTGAAAATTTTGCTTTATCCTTTTTGCTCTTAGCCTAAGACTTCATTCCGTTAGAACATATCAGGCAACGGAATGCTTAATCACGGGTCACGAGGCGCAAGGTTGGTGAGTGCATTATGATTTTGCCACACTCCAATTCGAACTTCAAAATGTTCATTTATCACTTAAGTATTATAATTCCATTTTTACTCGAAAAAGGTATGGTGCGTCTGCCTTTTCGGTATTTAAAAATTTCACTGCTCGTCGCATTTTTAAATCAAATGGACCTTCAGTTGGTATCTCCCTTTGTTTGTTGCCTCATTTTATTTCTGTGTATTTTAGCTAAACGGTGAACGCGAAAAGTCTTTGCTACAACGCTTACTGTCAGCTTTCTCAAGACTGCCAAAGTGAATGCCACAGTTCTTACCACACAATCCCGTTGTTCCAAAGTCATTTAAGCTTAGGAAGAGCACTTAAAGATCAGATTGCGTATCAGAAGCTTTTAATGCTTCAAAGAAGGGTAGAAATGCTTTTACGAGTGCTGAGTGGACAACGGAGCTCTTATCGAGATTTGTTGAGGCTCTGACTATCGCTGTAGAGCTAACATTCAGCAACCAATAACCATTTGTAACTCAGCCTGCTTCTCGTTGGACAGTAAGGTGTCTGTTCCGTATGGCACAGTCCTATTGCGATTGATGAGTACGTTCGTCGAACATCGTTGTATGCCGGCGGGTTGAACTGCTAGCTGCTGGAAAAAATATTAACTTTGCCGTCAACTGCGCTACTAATATCATCTCAAAATTTCCTAGCTGCTTTGTCGTGAGTTTCCTGCTTGTCTTTGCTATAAAAGTTTCTTGTGAACTCGTAGTTGCGGTCAACTTGAACTAGCTATCTTAATACTGTTAAGCTGAACAAGCTGAATGCGTTGTTTGCATTGAAATAATCACTTTGCCTTCGGAACTATGCTTACTCTGCCATCAGCATGTCGTAGGGTGCCCTCTTTTCTCTTAGATGAAACCTTGAAACTGTGTAGCCTCGAAACTGCTCCTATTGTTTTACGGTTAAAATCGCAAAAAGAGGCTTAATGATCAACAGTTAGGTTTTTCTATTCCTTTACTATCTGTTTTTTATTGAAGACTTTTATTAGCGCAGTACCAGCTTTCAAAGATTGGGTTAAATGCTAGAACCACAGGAGATTTCAGGTAGACGCGCGCTACCCGTCCTCAGCTCCTCCTTTACTATCTATACCTCAGGAAGGTATTTGTTGTTGTACGGAAGCTAATACTTTAAGATTTCTTACTTTCACCTTTTTACCACCGTCTCAATCGCAAACGGCAAAGCATTCACGAGAAGAATTAGATGCCATAGTACTCGTAGTAAATTTGAGACCTCACTAAACTGTTGTGCAAGCACTCCCCTTTATCAAAAAACATCATAGTGTTGATGTGCTCAGTACTCTTTGCACAATCTGTCCGGTTCTCATTTCAAAACGTGAATATTAAACCTTTGTAACTCAGCTTCACGCTTCTCTGAAGATGCCTCAGGATGTCGCTAGGCGTCTTTCATAACGTATCACCAATGGTTGGGTCTCTTGAACACCACAGTGAGACCTGGAGTCAAATGAGCCGCACATTCGTCGTAATTCTTTCGCTATCATTACAAGATGGATGCTGAATTCTCCTTGACAATAGTCCATGCAGTTCGCGAGCGATTGAAGCTTATATTGATGCGTTGCTGCACATGTCACACCGAAAGCTCCAGAACCTCAATTTTTGGATACAGCATGGCTAACCTAACGTTAACTACTCAGACGCAACGCTGTTTCTTTATATTTACTACGACTATGGGTAAACAATGCATTAATTCAACGGCAATGAATTATGAAAAATTAAGGTAGCATTGCGCATTTCTGGCTTAGAGTCATGAAGAATAGAGAAGTGTGCCTGCGGCTAAAAACTCACATTTGTTGAGCGATACTAAACCGTTGCGTCTTCTGGACGCAACAAACGCTTATTAAGGGAAATTTGTCATTGCCAACTGAATGTTCACTATTTAGCAGACATTTCTTTAAAAAAGGAGAAAGTTGCTGATTATAAACACACGGCTGCCATATACGTTTTCATAACGTGTGGCTTAGCCTTTCGCTCTGGTCATCGGATCTGTAGTCACCCAAAGAAATCCTAGCCAGTGGATGACTGGGTGGAGTTTAGCAGGAAGAAGAAGAAAAGGAACTGAACGTACAGCAAACGTAATGCCGGACCTCTCTGAACTGTATAAATGGTACCCTATGGCTCTTTGAACCTTTCCTGGACTTTACTACAATGGTGACGGAATACGGCAGTTTGTCATTCATCGAAGGTGCAGTTTTTCTGGTTTTTTGCCAAATAAAGCAACCAATCATTAGATTAGATCGCTAGCGTATACCACGTGACTACGCACTTACTTAGCAGCACCAAAAAATAATAAAGCCGTTTGAAAACTGATATGAAGTTTTATTAATTAACCTGCTGCAAGAAACATTATTTTCTGCACGGTGACTGTCACCAATCTGCCCACGTTGGAACCTGATAATAGTTTGCTGGGTCAATGACAGTTAGGCTGACGTGCACAATTTGCCCGCTAGCTAACTACTTTGTCATGTATTTAAAAAAGCTCTGCACATAAGCTATTGACAGTTAACAAAGGAAAAGAAGAGTTAAAAGGCATATGAAATTTTAATGAACGTCTGATAAGAATGGGTAAAGCTAGAATAATGCTGCTGTCTTCACGGGACCAGAAAAGGCCACTGAGGAAATGAAACTTCGTCAGTCCATTGCAAGGAACTGTATCCTTGAAAGCAGGTACTAATAGCGAATGCAGAAAAATAAGCTGAGATGACTTGCCGGCGTTCATGATCCCTCACTAACGACTGATGCTGCAACCAGCGCATCATCGGCCCGGGAAGTTTGAAATTATTCTTTTGCAAAAATTATACCTGAGTTGCTGGTATGCGGATTGGCGGTAATCAGTTTTACTATTAATAAAACGAATTAAAATTTTTTCCCACGCTTAGTGCATTTCAGCGCTAGTTCTTAAGTCCCCCCATATTGGTGTAATGCACGGTATTGATCCACTCGACGGAGCTTTAAGAACAAAATGGCTACTTCTTCAGCATACGATAAAAGCTAAGGATGATAACTCTTATGATTAAGTTGCTTTTGTTGTGATTGTTTGTTCTGAAAGTTCAATTTCTCAGTTTAGTACTAATAGAACAAAACTTCTCTAAGCCCTTTTTAACCATGATTTTAAACTATCCATAAGCGAAAGTATAAATATTCCCAATGTGGTTACTTGCACTATTGCACTCACATTTTTTGGCATTACGCAATTAAGCGGTCCCTGTACTAGCCATCGGTTAAGTATTAGCGGTCGATTATGCCTTTGGGAATAAATCTTCCGCTTTATTTGCTGAGTGAATGAAAATAAATTAATGTGAATTTTGTTTATTCAAAGCTGGCTGCCTGAGCGTGAAACTGATTTTAGCGTGCACTATAAGCGCTGTAAGCAAAAGTGAATAGAGCAAAGCGTGGAAGATGTGAAAACGTAAACCTAATTATTCATTTCTCGATGAATCGAAAATACTCAAGAATACACTGCAGCATCGTATGACTTCGTACTTGTGAAGTGATGAAGTAAAAAACGACTGATGATTGTACTGACTGGATTAAAATTAGTGCTTTCTGGGTGGGTTGGGTTCTGCTCACACTTGCTAAGCAATAACAGTGTAGTTCAATCTGTAAGGGCTGCAATGGTAGAGATAGCGTGAAAACACACTGTGAGAGTACCCAATACAGAAGGAACAATATGAGCCCTCTTTAGCTAGCAACATGAGAGACGCCCTCACCATGAACCCTTACTTGAGAATATAATAATAGTGTTTGTGTTTAGGCTAACAAAAGATGTTTCCTTTGCTGCAACATTTCAAAACGCTATCCTCAAAAGGTAAAACGTGGCGAGAGGGTACTTTGGAGAAGACGTTTAACTGCTCTCAATGGAGTGTTTGTTGAATGTTAAGCTCAGATGTAGCTGAATGTATCCTCTCTTATCATCAAGTATAATTTACTTTCTACTCATCTACACAAGATTTCAGTAAGAGCGAAAAGTAGTTGCAACAATGATCCTGACTGTGTTTCGGCATGTCAATTCTTGATGGAAATGGAGTGGTCAATTTTCATGGAATGCGTGCAGTTTCATATCTTGAACTTAGGCGAAATCGAAGTAAAAGATAAATAGCTCTCTTTACCCGATTCCTGACAGTTCAGATTGTAAATAGGCAGCTCAATCATGAGGGTTCTGAGATTGCCAATCACACACTGCTTTTGTCGACCAAATGGCAAACGTACGATCACCTACATCCTAACTTTATAAATGCTTTAGTGAATTGCTCTTTGCACGCGCTGGCTGACTATCAAAATGCCGTGGCGTTCCATAAGAAGCGGATGACAAAATCGACTTTACATGACAACCGTTCGCAGACGTGGTGGCGATTTTATCCGCTCTCCAAATGGCCACAGCCTGCAACAATCGTCCTTCTATTTCTGAACGCAAGCGTGCACTATTCCTGAGTCTAACTTCCTTGTCTAAGCAATCAGCAACCCAGTCGATACGATTGGCAAATGGTTAGCATGTTTTTGCATTTCTCATTTATTGACGCTTATTAATCTCTGTGAGTCTGTTTCTCGATGGAATCTACTCGCTCTCTGTTAGGCAACGAATGATAGATAATGTTAGGCATTGACCAGCAATTCAATCATTTTCTCCAAGTTCGCAATATTCAAGCGTTTAAGTGCTGTTATTGAGCCAAAACTGTGCTAAGCAAAATCTACTACGGAAAGCAAGTTAGTCAAATAGTGAAAGTGAACCGTGCTTTCGCATTAAGGTTTATTGAACTTTACACCATTTGTGAAACTCAGAATATAGTGTATACCAACGTCAATGAATGAACTTCATCGTTTCTTAAAGTTGTTGTACCTCTCAAATTGTCTGTGCAGACAGAGGTTTCTGCGTAGTTGATCTTCGTTGTCATCATAGCTGACGGGGTGACTTCATGATTTGTCTGATCATTGCACTGATAATGCTCTGGTCTGCTGTAACGAATGGTTACGAACTCAGAAATGCGTTTCCGGCTAAGAATAGAACAGTGCAACGTAAGGTTCATTCCTTTTACCTCAAATCTCCTCTACTGACATGCTGACGTCAGCAGAGTGTGCACTAAAAAAAACGCATCATTTCAATTTGAATGAAAATTGCGTTTTACAGTTGATAGCCACTTGCTAGAAGAGGGCATGTCTTAACAGTAGGCTATGAAGACAGGCTTCCATTACTGGTGAATACGCTTGTCGAACATTTAGCATGCTGCGGAAGTATCAGAGGCTAGGTCTGAAAACTGCATTTCATTATGCTTTAATAGAAAAGCTTATTTCACCTATTCTGTTGAACTTTGTCACTTCTTCCGGAACTGACCAAATGCCACTCGTCAGTGTCCTTCAGGTGTTCTCCTTGGCGATTAAATGTTTCATACGCATTGTAAGAGGCATTTCGCAAAAGTGAAAAGAACTGAGGGCATGCTGACGATGTACCATTCGGTTAATCTAAGAAAGATCTATTACCGTAGCTGCGAAAGAGATGGAACAGTGAATTGTAGGTTCGTCTCTGTTCGCAAGGCGTGCAATTGTATTTCTCACCACGTTCCAGGGTTTGTCAGCCGCTATAACTTCCCCTTTGCCCGTGAACGCGATTTTTCAATCATTATGATTGTTTGCACTTTTTGTCGTGGAAGGTTAGACTGCTTGTCAAGATGAATGAAAATGTATTTAATTGTTGCCCCAATTTGAAGAAAGCTCGCAGTATTAGGACGCTATGCGTAATTTTTTGAATTCTCATTTTCCAGAGTCATTGCGCAGCGCGCATGAATCCCTCATCGTGAAAATGTGCACTTAAAGAAATTCATCAACTTTGAATTAGCCGCAGCAGCGAGCTAAAGGCAGAACCGATAGACAAAGGGGAACTGACGTGAAAGCGTGGAAAGCACTTTACCAATAAATCGTTCGTGTTTAGTCATCCCTGATTCCACCTTTAGGCATGCAGAAGCTTTTTGTGAACTGCCTGTCAGCAGTGCCCAGCCAGGCAAAATTCTGGTAGGCGGTGATGTCATGCTCCTATGTAAGCTGATCAGTGATGCAGATGCATTGCATAGATGAAGGAAGTTCAGAGAATGGGTGGAACGTTTCAGCGCTTCGAAGGCAATACAGTCAATAATTGTGATTGTTCTGATTTACGCTTCGACCTGTATGATAAATAGTTTAATACTATTTTTAAAGCATGTTCTATGTTGCTTCGTAAATTCAATCGATGTAAAGTAGGCTAAATGAATGCGCGCTTGCTTTCCCTGCTTCGAATAAGCATACTTGAATTCGAACCTTTTCCAGAGCACAGTAGAACTCTATAGTCTCAAAAAATAGCTGTAATTGCTTTTTTCTGAGCAAACAGCTGCCGTTGCTTTCCATAACGTAGTAATACTGCTCACCTTCACGCTTTTATACGCGAGTTCATCGTTGGTCTTGTATTTATTCACCAACCCGTCTTACACTTCCGACGCATGTATGCTTTTCATCTTGCAGTGCAAGGAAGTTTTCCAAGAAAGGCACTTCATCGTGAAGCGGGCTAGGGCCCTTTTTTTGTTAAGGTGATAGATAACCACCTTATTTCTTTTATATTAATACTGTCGGCCTTAATACTTTACTATCTTCGTTGGCTTCACAACTCCCGCCTGCTATGGATTCTAAGCAGAAAGGGTTTTCTAAGGGGCATATTGTCGTACATTGTATATCCCGAAAAGCTATTAAACGTTTTTCTGCTTTTGTCCTCCTAGTTGTACATATCCTCTTCCAACGTCCCAACTGCACATAGGGCAGTCATAGCGACGACCAGTGGAACAGTCGTCGTCTTTGGATTCCGCTGCGCGATTACAGCTACCTTACTTTGCCTGACGACGATATTGCTGAAACCCAATTTTTTCAATTCGCTTTCTCACGTGACCAGCTGTTGCTGATCGACCGACATTCAGCGTTTAGTCATGAAGTATTAATAACTTTCTTTTACGCTTTGCTGCTACGAACGCATAACAGTAACTCGTGCGAACAAAGTGGTTAAGAGACAGAAAAGTGACAAAAAAGTTGTTTCGTTTTCTGCATCCGATTCAGCAAATTCCATCTTCCTTTCCACATGCTCAGTCAACCAATCGTTGGCATACTCGACGCCATTGCGGTTGTATGTCTAATCGAAATTTGGACGCATATGGATGGAACTTCGAAGTTGCGTTTTTCGGTCTCTGTTTCAGGCAAAACGACAAAACAGGCGCTCGAGAATTCAGTTTCGCAAAATGCATACTGCGTATCAGTCAGTACACTTTCGTGCTTGCAGAATTAAATTGCGTAAAGCAAATACGGCAATGGACTCACTTTAAAGGCATATGATTTCGTAGTTGGTATATACGTTTACACTTCTCTATGCTGAGGTACCCTATTTCGTTCGGATGTTCGGTTTTTACTTACCCAGCGTTCAGAAACAACCGCGTCCTGTCCCTGACGACGACAGGGCGCAGGTGACCCAGATAAGTGAAGAACAAATGCGTTATTGAGAAACTGCCGTGAACGCCCAGTATTCTTCATCATAAACTTAGCGAGAAAGTCTGCTTTATTCTTTAATAGTTTAAGCTTCAGAAAATGCTGCAGTATTATGTTTACCGCTGCTCACCATATGATAAGTGCGTGTCCGTGTAACTTGAAGTTAACGTCGGTCGAGGGCATGGGCAAGTGCGCAAGGTTGTAGGAACTGATTATAACTCGCTCGGGCACTTCTGGCATTGCATATCCCTGCTGCGGCCCCTTTGCGCCCTTTCAATCATACTGTAACAGTATTAGTAGCGCTTTGAACTTTTCTCCTAGTCCAATAGGTTGAATCAGCTCTTATTAGCGATGGACGGTTACACCAGCCACGCCGACAAGTGTCCTACTATAGAAAGTTAACTCTTGAGGATTTGATGTATCACATATGGGCAGCTGAAGTCACTTGCATTAGATCTTCATCAGTAATAAGCTACTTTCCAAACTTCTGCCTATTCCCTGCGGAAATCCGGCATGCCTTGAAAAATGGCATTGCTCAGAATATTTAACGTCCAGTCAGCCTTTCAACACTATATGTTGTTCCATTCAAATCCTAGACGGAAGTTTCCTTTGAATGTCTGGCGTTTTCTTCATTATCATAATTACTGACCGTGGACAATGGCATTCTTGCATGGCTGCGAGGCTAGCACAGCTGCTAACTTAGGTATTTGGACGCTCAAAGCGGAATCGGCTTCACTTGGACAAATTGTAAATTTCATTTTGTCACCACTCGTCTCTATTGATGCTGAGCGTACCTATTAGCTGCTGCGTTTGAACGGAAGTCATGCGTGCTCAAAAGACTTAATGAGCACGCATCTCCAAAGCGTTTAAGCACCTTTTCACACAGATTGCTTATTAGCACGTTTGGATCACAGGTAGCACTCAACAATCGCAACTGAATGTACCTACACGAATGATGATTCTCTCCCCTTCGCCTGGTAAGGATGACCATACAGAAAAACTACGATTGATAGGGATGAGCTATGTCAGTTTTCACGGCATCGACAAGGCAGTAGCGAAATTGAAATAAGCGAATTTGCCAATTGAACAAGACGCATCACTTCAGGCAACTAGCTGAGTGCCGTGAGAGAGAAGGGGAGAGAGTAAAAAAGGAAATTTCGCTGGCTTCTTTGCAACTGTCGTTTGTCAACAAGTTAAGATTTTTTCCTTTCAGGCATCTGTCGCCATCAACGTTAGTCATCTGTCGTAAGTATGCTAACCTCGCTCAGGCAGTTCATGAAGCGAATATGATTACGAAGCACCCAAAGTGAGTAATCGTAATTGACATGATGACAATGTCGATGCAATATTCCATGCCGTGACTCCTGAATGCAATTTATTCGTTTACTGGCGTCTTCTAATCAGAGTGAATCGAAGCGATTATCCATGACATATCGAAAAAGTCCCAAATGGGCTTCGGTTCACATGTTGAGCTGTACGGCTCGGCATACATTCAGAAACAGATCGATTGCGTCCGCTTGTTGCAAAGGTTGAAAGTAGCCTTTCTCAATTGTCACTCCATTTCGACAGTACGTCATCCAAAGATATGTCGCCGTTGGTCAACATGAGGACAAACATAACCTGGTCCAGGATGTCAGATGATACCGCCTATGCTGAACCCTACCCACTTGCTCTGGTCGTCTTCCTCTGGTTGTTGACCATTCTGTTCTCTGTGGAGACCATTCTAGGTAACTTACTCGTTCTTGTCGCCTACAGGATCGAACGGACCATACGCATGCAGTTAAGCAGTCACTTCATAGTCTCTCTTGCGGTGTCGGATTTGATTATCGGTATGGAAGGGTTCCCTTTGCTCACGCTGTACGTGGTTGGACGCGAACATTGGCCTTTAGGGCAACTGGTTTGCAAAATTTGGCTGTGCCTCGACTACACGCTCTGCCTAGTTTCTATTTTTACTGTGCTTCTTATTACGGTCGATCGTTACTTATCTGTATGTTACCCGGCCAAATATAGACACTGGCAGAGCCTTCCCAAAGTGCAGGCATTAGTAACAGCCAGCTGGCTTATACCCACGGTGCTATTTGGTATTATGATTTTCGGATGGAACCATTTTACGAACACAATACCGCCGCCTACGAACAAATGCTACGCCCCGTTTCTGAATGATCCCTTCGTCAACATGTCTTTGTATATTGCTTATTATTGGACGATACTGATCGCTATGTCCGTCTTGTATAGGGGCATTCACTTGGCAGCCAAACAATTGGAAGAGCGAAACGCAGCTAGGCACCATAGGACCGTGGCCTTGATGCTTGGTCAACGCTGCGTAGCCCAGGTATCCGTCGGTCTCTATTTCCATGCTGATTCAGAGATGGCTCGAGCTGCTGAGATAAAGAAGACTCCGTCGCTGTCGATAAAACTGTCCAGAAATCGTGGTAAAAGGTCCCTACCGGTGGCTCCCAACATTGTCGTTACGGGATCTCCAAAGGGAGCTTCTCGGATGATTCGAGCCCGTTCCAGCCAAAATGCCTCTAGATGGCCTGTCTCAGAGGAACGCAGTTCCTGCCCGCTGCTCTACTCCAAATCAGACAGTGACCAAAAAGAGCTTACAAGGGTGCACAGCGCTCAAGATTCTTTAGAAGGCTACGATCCTTTTAATTTCATTAATGATGGTCCCCCGAATGACCTCAAAAGTAGCCATGGTTTACAGCACAGCAAGTCGGCAGACATGAAGGGCAGCATGCACCTGGGCGTCGACGGAGCGGATCTATCATGTGCTTCTTCTTGTTCAGGCGAATTTAAGGACAAAATGGAACCCAACGGTGAAGAGAAAACCGACCGATCGCACAGTTCTGACCGTAGTGAAACGGGCAGCAGCACCAGAGGTTCCTTCGACTCGAGGCCGTCTCAAACGAGCTGTGCCAAAAGAAAGGGTGTCAACGGACTGCTATTGGCAGCTACAACCGTCAGCGCTCCTGCTCTTCATGGTAAATCAACCAAAAGCCCAACCAAAATTACGGACAAATCTGCCACTTCTCCAAAAATAGCCAGGTGGACCTCCATTCTTTTCTCAAACCCAGCATCGCTTCTAATGGGAAAAAGAAAGGTAACGAAAGCGGAGAAGAGAGCGCGCAGGGCATTTCGGACGATTACCGTAATTGTGGGCGCTTTTGCACTCTTTTGGTCTCCTTACTATATAGTTGCTACCATTTACGGATTCTGCCAGGACTGCGTGCCCAATGCGTTGTTCCTCACCAGTTACTACCTGTGTTACCTGAACAGCTCTTTCAACCCATTTGCTTATGCGTTTGCCAACAGAGCCTTCCGTCGTGCGTTTCTTCGAGTTTTGAAAGGGGATCTGCGACGCACGTGACAGTTTTTACTTCAATAAAATAAAGCCTTTAAGTTGAGGACGTCGAGACAAACGGACAATGTGTTTACACTTTTATAAACTGCATGCTAAAGTAAACATCCCGCGAACTTATGGTAACGTGTGTGTCGTATGATGCAGCCCCACGTAATGTGAAAAATTCAGGGCTGCATTCCGACAACACAGCCCATTTTGTGAACTCCTTGCTAAGGAGAAATTCTGTTTATACTATCTTATATAGTGAACTCGTATGATATCCTTTGTGCTAAACGTCTTCCCGGAAGTGTGACTTTGAACTTGGAAAGCAATTCACTTATCGCGTTGGAGAGATAGAGTCCCACTGTTCCAACGTTCGTACTATGCATTTTAAATTCTACTTCGATTGCGCCGCACTGGTTGGTACCTTTCCATTATTAGAGCTCGCCAGCCTAGAAAAATTCTAGCTCAAGTGACAACGATGAGCTCTGCGTGAATCAATAAAAGTCTTTTCGTAAAGAGCCAAAGGAAATGATGTATTTTAAATTGGTAATCAGATGTGCCTCAGAAACGTTCATAGTGTCATGGCTTTTGGCATTTCTGACCTCCGCAGTCAAGTGCGATCAATTCTGCGGACGAGATTAGGATGATCTACAATGCCAGAACGTTCAAAGTACTACATGATGATCAATGTGAACAAGATCAGCAATGCGAAATGAACACTTCAGCTTTCGTTAAATAGCCTAGCTATAGTTTCCACGCAATAATGGATAGCATAAGGAAAAAGCTCACTTAGTCAGCTGTGCAGCTTCAACTTTCATTGTTTCCATTGTCATGAAGAGCAGCAACGATCTTAAAATCAATCCGTTTAATAAGCTCAGCATGGAAGCTGGTTGACTGCTTGAGAACTTGAGACTTCATTTTCAACTAAATGATTGTTCTTCGTTCCCTCAAACCCTCCAGCAAATTAGAACACTTCGCCAATGTTCATTTGGATACCTTAAATTCTGTCTGTTTCATTTTGTTAGAACACAACTTTTCCCAGTTGAGGTTCGAAGGTGCCTGCAATTAAAGGCAAATGTTTGACTAAGGGAAGAGAACATTTAGAGCAATGATCTTTTGTTTATTGATTGTGGAGGTTTAGAAGCCTGCATGTTCTATCATCAGCTTGACTGCACAGTCAATTCTCAGAGCCTTTTATTCAAATAAGGACATGAGCTCGTCTTTGCTTTTTAAACTTTTCTCCATGGGTTTATCAGAAGCTTTTCTTTGACTACAGACCATGTCTATTACTAGTGGAACAATATCGTCCCAAACCAGAAACAGGTTTCCATAAGTTGGTAGTGCAGTCTGTCAACTGTGCAGCCAAAAAATGAGCGCACCTAAAATAACTGAACCTTTTCGTTAAGTTATTCACCTGTACTAGTTTGTTACCATTATGTTTTTGTAAAGTTTCCACAAAACACTAAAGGTCAACGAAAGCAAGTTAACAAACATAGCAAACCAATCCCAGTTAGTCACTTTTTCATTTTGTAAAAGTGACTTCAGCGTTGCATTTTAGAGAAGCGATAACTGAGGCTTATTTCATCGGTAACTAAGGTTTTGCCCCTTCAATTGATTTAAATCTTTATCATAGAAAGACGCATAACTTTCTGAACGCTAGCAGTTCAGTCCTTAACATGACGCAACCATAGATAAGCGAATTGCCATGACAAGTACTACTACGCTGATAACTGTCAAATAAAACAAAAAAGTTCTTTGCCTTTTTTAAGGGTCTTCCTCTCTTCTCGTTCACTTCCATACGGCGTCTCTCTTCAGTAGTCCATGCAGCGGTGCACATAGGTATGCCAAATTAGGAATGAACTGCGAATAGAAATTCACCATTCCCAGAAAGGATCACAGTTCGACGCATCGCTCAGAGCGGGCATTTTCACAATGGCCTCGACTCTTTTTGGGTCCGCTAGGATCCACTCTCGAGGCAAAATGTGGCCAAGACATTTCACCTCAGCCTGCGAAAATTGACACTTCTCCTTCCGGATACTGAACCCATGTTCAGTCAATCTCCGCAGCACTGTCTCCAAGTTCCTTATCGTCAAGGTAGATAGCCACATGAGGCAGTTCCTCCAGCATCATATCCATTGTTCGTTGAAAACAGACAGGGCTGCGTGCACCCAGAGGCCAGCTGATTATAATGGAACAAACTTTAGTGTGTGTTAATCACTAAAACTTTTTTTGACTCTTCGTCAAGTTTCGTTTGCAGATAAGCGTCGGACAGGTTACTTGGAATAGTTCACCCTTCTGTCCACCGCTTGGTACAAATCTTCCGGCGATGGATCGAGCACGCATCCGTTACTGACGGTCTATTCAGTCACATAGAGTAATCAGCGCACAGTCGAACTTACTTGTTCGGTTTTTTTGGGTATAACTATTGGCGCTGCCCAGTCAGACTGCTCAAATGGCGGAAGAACACTCCTATCCATATATCTTTGCAGCTATGTGCCACTGGACACGGCTTCCTTAATACCGGTACGGCCCTTGCTTGAGCTCCACACGGGCCTTCGGTTTCGTGTAATGCCCCACTTCCGGCTGCAGAAGGGCCGCATGCTGCTTTAGTACTTCATGCAAGGCATCTCGCGTCACTTGCTTCACTTTAGCCTCGTGCAGAGGCTAAGACTGCAGTGGCCTATCGCGATCGAAAGAGCGGAAATCTAGTCACTTCCCTGAACGTTAGTCGCGGGGCTATTTGCGATTCTTAGCAAAAGATGCTTACTCTGACCGGTGCATTGAACTGACAAGCGTATCTCTCTTTCTCCACATAGTTCGTGGCCCGTGTAGCTCTCCAGCTGCACTGATGGCGGGGAGAGATTGGGCTTCCCTATTCTTTCCCACCATTTCATACCCACAATCGTCACCGCTGCTAAGACGTCTAATTCCAATCGTTACCGGTAGGACATTTGCCATTACCTGGACTGCAAACAAGTCAGCGTTGGACAACGCACAGACATTCAAACGCGCTACACTTGTCACGGTCGATGTGCGTACTGGTCGCGCTATTGGGCGGTTTTCTCTGGGCGGTTGTTTGGACCCGTTAGAGCGGCTTGGCGGCGGCTTGCTGCACATACTTGCCTGATGCACACGCCGCAGTTTAAGAAGCTTGGTTTGTTGAATAAGCAGTCGCACAGCAGATCTCCCTTCCTCGCGCAGCAGGAACACTTTTTCTGCCGCTGTACGCTGCTGGGGGCTAGGCTTCCTGGGTCACGCTGTAAGTTTACCTTTCTTTGACCGGAATCTCTGTTTGGGAACTGCGGACTTGTTCGTCAATCTGCACGAAGGTAACTACCTTTTCCAGGCAGCAACTTCCGCTTACAGTGCTCATTTGACATTCCATTCAGAAATTGGAAGACCAAGGCTGCTTCCAAGTTAAAACCGTCGAAATCGCTATTTGCTGCCGCGTCCTTCAGCTTGTCAGCGAACTCCGTTGCTGATTGATGTGCCTCCTGGCGCACCTTGAAGAAATTTGCCCGTTCTCTTATCAAAAGCACTTGTGCACCGTAGAGCTTTGCCATCTGTGTCTTGATTTCTTCGTAAGCAAAATTAAACGGTGTCTTCGGCAGACATACGCGCCGGAGCTCCTCGAAACATGAAGGTATCAATCACATGAGGAAAGGGCTTCTTCGGAAGCTTTTTTCCATCGCTCAGTTGATGTTCAGGTGGGCGCGAAATCGCAGGAGCCGAACTTACAGCATAAATACCGCATGATACGCATTTGTCCCCCTTCGGGTGGAATGCTCTGTACGGGGTAACGGGCTTCCGTCCCTTAATCCCGAGTTCCGAGCAGTTATTCGACATTGCAAAATTTACATCGTCGCCAATTGTTACCCGGCTTTCCAACAATACCATTCTCCCCCACTTATTTTTTATTGTAAGTTCGATCATCAGGTCATAAGGAATATGGTCCCAGAAAACTATTATTGGGACAGTGCGAATTATAGACACCTTGTTAACAAAAGATACGAGCGTGCGTGCGCACTAAATTAGAAATATTTAAATAAGTGCAAAATTAAAAGCTTTTGTAGTCGCACCCGCAAGCAAAGAAAACTTTTACTTCGTCCAAAAGAACTTTTAATTGTTGTTTGTTCAAATGCAAGGAAAATTAGTAAATAAAATTTAAAAATCCATTAACTCTCTAAAGGGATTTAATTACACATAAACGCCTGTATGATTTCATAGTTAGGCTAGCTCGCTAGCGGTAAGAAGATAAATGTTGGTGGGCCAAGGGATGGATACTTAGGCCAACTTTCCTCGACTTTTGAACCTATCGACATGCGAACAAACTTCTGGAATGCATTGTGTTCGTATCTAGATGACTTAGTCTACACTGTTATGCTGCTGAGAGCATTTATGGCAATAAATTGACTTCCATTAGTAATTTTTGATTAGTACACACGTTCAGATTACTGTTTATAGTCTAGTAAATAAACACTGCATGATATGTGAATAAACAGTTTCGCAGTGAACTGATTTAATGCATAATCACACGTTCAAGATCTATCCTTGTGATGTTACTCTCGAAACCGAGTAGCAAAATAACTCCCACTGCTCTGACTCAGTGAACGTTGTCATATCAGTTGTGATAGTATTTCTGGACGCTTCATACTTCACCCTCCCTGCCTGCACATCGCGTACTGTATTTATGCACCTACTCATCACTGTTACGTGTCCTTTGTCCTGTGCGTACGAATAAACGGTTGCTCTCTATGCTTGCCGCTATCCTAACAAGTTGTATTCCAATATACAGTATAGTTCCTCAAAGTGAAAAATCAATTTACAAAGACGAGTGGAACAGAGCAGGTTCCGCTTGTAATCCAACGAAATGAGATCGAAGTTCCCTCCTAAAATTGCAAACGTTCATCTACAGTGCTCACATGAACTTCGACCTATAATCAATTACCTAAATTAGAAGCTAGGACGAACTAAAATTAAGACATAACAGGAGTTGGGAGCATCTAAGCAGCCAGAAAACTGTAAAGCAGCTGATGCAAGCAGATTGTCGCCGAGCTCGATCAACTGATCGAGCTCACTTTGTGACATCCTATTTAGACAGTTTGCCTTTTCGTCAAATGTCAGAATTGCACAGTGCAAATGTCAGAATCTTGGATCGTTTAGGTGTAAGTAATATCGTGCCTTATTTCTTGTAGTCCAGAAGGACTGCGACGATACAAGATCGTATCCGTAACACGTTTGTAGTGAACCTTTTACTTCTTCAACCGATCGTTCGACCGTCCGCAAAACACACGCACACACAGTGTCTCCCTTGTTTGCGATCTGCAGGTAGTTTGCAGCGCTTTCCCATGAGCACTTATTACACTCCTCGCGGTTCCCTTAAGTGCAATACATAGTCGTTTAGACGGCATGAACGCGTTCGGTTCCGGCCATACCGCCGTCTGTAGCTGCGCGTAGTTTCCTAGCGTCGGCACTGACACTCTCGGCCCTTTGCGAGCGCTCGCGTACACGGTTCACGTGAACGGTAACCACTTTCCCATCTCTTCTCTGCAGTTCGACGTTGACCGGGCTTGTATATCGTAAAACGGACCAACCACCAGCCCAGCTGGTGTGCAGTTTCCCTCTTCGTGGAATGTGGAGCCAGAACTGTGTTCCAGGGGTCAAACGGTTCCTCTGTTTGGCTGCGCTATCGAAGTATAGTTTCTGTCGCTCGGTAGCAGACATCAAGTTCTGACGTACAAACTGGTTGATCCATGCGAATTTTCTCCTCTGCAGTTTCACGTAGTCGCTCGTCGACGTAGCGCTGCCGTACGGGTCTTCAATGAACGGCAACGGTTTCGGCTCACGTCTGAACAGCACCGCGAACGGTGAACAGCCAGTGGACGAATGCACCGATGTGCGGTACGCGTAGAGCACGTATGGCAGGAAGTCTTCCCAGTTTTCTTCCTGTTCGGTGAATGAACGCAGCATTTGCAGCAGCGTGCGGTTGGCTCGTTCCACAAGTCCATCTCCTTGTGGATGGTACGGGCTCGTTCGTGTCTTTTGAACACCAAACGACTGCAGTACCGTGTTCATGAGGGCGCTCTCGAAATTTGTTCCCTGATCTCTGCGTAGCACTTGGGGCAATCCGAATCTTGTGAACACTCACGTCAGCTACTTCACAACGGTCGTAGCCCGTTGGTCTTTCATAGGGTACGCCTCTATCCATTTTGAAAAATAGTCCTGGATCACCAGTATGTAGGTGTTGCCCTCTTTCGAGGTGGGTACCTCCAGTATGTTGGCTGCGACTCTTTCCCAGGGGCTGCCTGTTAGACTTTTCCTTATCAACGTAACACAAAAGATAGCGAAATAGATATGCGAAGAGTAGAGGAGAGAAAGATGCACGTAGGTGAGCTACAAGCGCAAGGGCACAACAACATGGAGAGGTCAAAGCACAGTACCAACCTACGTGGTGTGCAGGCTGTATTCGAGCTAGAAGCCCAACACTGCCGACCGGCATAGTCAGCATTGGGACAGGGGCAGGAAGGCTACTTTTTGCCTTCTGGCAGTGCTCCCATGATCAGATGTATTCTTCGATGTGTCTGGCCATGTTGATCCAATATCCATATCTCTTCGCGTTTTCCAGCGTTTTCAGACAGCCGAGGTGCCCTGCCGCCGGTGTGTTGTGCGACATTTCCTGTACTTTCACCTTCAGCGAGCTTGGTATCACGGGCACGCTTGTCGTCTCCCGTAGCGAATTGACTTGTTTCCGTCCCAACACACCATCGTGCATGTGCAATTGTCTGCGCAGATGAAGGAAGCAGGCAAGAAGTGCCTTTCTCCATTCCTCTGTTACTGCTTGTCGTCCGTCGTCGTTCGAGACGAGTTCCTCGATTACTCGTCGTATGACTGTGTCTTGACGTTGAGCGTTGGCCAATTTTCCATTCGTTAGTTCTGGCCAGACTCCCACCGTTGCTGACGTTTGATCCTGGATGTGGCTACGTGATAAAGCATCGGCGTTGCCTATTCGAGAACGAAACGATGTATAAGGTGCGCGAGAAGATAATGACTATGTTGGTTAAATAGTATTTAACATAAGTTGAAGGTGGGGTTCTTTTGGGAACAGGAGTTTGGTTTCATGTGTGAAGGTGTGTGTAACGGTCTTTTCCTGT